>SJXQ01003766.1:80440-151728 GCA_006408695.1 Aepyceros melampus
GCCATTGGCTCTTTGGTGTGGTCTCTGCACTGTTCGGCACTGGGCTTAGCCCCTAGGAGGCAGGCTGGTTGGCTGGAACAAGGAACCCTTTACATTCTTCTTTTGGTGTGTCAACACAGGCCAGTGGTGCCCAAGTTTAACAACCAATCATTATAATTTCATGGTTTAGAAAATCATGAGAAGCAGGTAGTGGGCATTGTCACGGTGGTGGTTAGAGTAATCAACGTTTTTATCGTAATAGCAGCTGACATTGCTTGGACATCAGCCATGGGCCGCCCTGGTCTAAGCCCTTCCACATATTATCTCATTTAAAGCTCACCACACCCTCCCACTCTGGACAAGAGGAAACTGAGGCTTAGAGAAGTCCGTCTTTTGCACACGTCACAAACTTAACATGGGGAGCTGGATTTGAACCCGGACAGCCGCGCCTTTTAGGTACAATCAGGGTCAGAATCTCCCTCCCCACCATGCTTTAACCCTTAAGACATGAAGAGGTAGAAATCAGACAGTTGGGACAGGGATCCTATATATGTTAGGTACCCAGAAAGCTTGGTAACTTGCTACTAATTGGGGCAAATTGCAGGTCAGCATTTCCTAAAGCATAAAGAAATGATGCCTTCAAACTGTAGTGTTGGAGAAGACTTTTGAGAGTCCCTTGGACAGCAAGGAGATCAAACCAGTCAATCCTAAAGGAAACCAACCCTGAATATTAATTGGAAGGATGGATGCTGAGGCTCCAATACTTTGGCCACCTGACATGAAGAGCTGAATCATTGGGAAAGACTCTGATGCTGGGAAAGACTGAAGGCAGGAGAAGGGGGCAACAGAGGATGAGATGGTTGGATGGCATCACTGACTCAGAGCAAATGGCAGGTCAGCATTTCCTAAAGCATAAAGAAATGATGCCTTCGAACTGTAGTGTTGGAGAAGACTTTTGAGAGTCCCTTGGACAGCAAGGAGATCAAACCAGTCAATCCTAAAGGAAACCAACCCTGAATATTAATTGGAAGGATGGATGCTGAGGCTCCAATACTTTGGCCACCTGACATGAAGAGCTGAATCATTGGGAAAGACTCTGATGCTGGGAAAGACTGAAGGCAGGAGAAGGGGGCAACAGAGGATGAGATGGTTGGATGGCATCACTGACTCAGTGGACATGAGTTTGAGCAAACTCTGGGAGATAATGAAGGACAGAGAAGACTGGTGTGAGCTGCAGTCCATGGTGTCACAAAGAGTCAGACAGGACTTAGTGAAGGAATAGCAACAACAACAAAGAAATGGTAGAGAGGTTGGAAATTAAGTTTATTGACTGCATGACTATGTGGTGTTGATGTAAGAACTTTCACCTTGTGAACTGACCTTGCTTTATTCATACCATGTTTATGATTTTCCATTGATTTGAAAATGTTAAGAGTGAGGCCAAAGTATAGATTTGGTCCAGTTAACACTCAAGGAGTCAGGGGAAGGAGGCTTAAAGAGACCCAGGAAATTTGTCCTTTGGTGCTGGCCATCCAAGGGGTGCCATACACTTAAACATTGTAATACTTTTTCCTGACAAGTGCAACAGGTATGATCAAGTAAAGGAACAATGGAAAAGAGACATGGAGATTATTTGTCAGTGTTAAGTATGTAAAAATAAACATTTCAAAAATCAGTCTTCCAACTTTACAACTTTCAGAATGTAAGACAAATCCTCAAGACTAAAGGCAAAGCTCAAAGTGATCAGGATTTTTAAAAAGCATGCTCTTTCACGTGGATGTGGATGTGTGTGCTTTGTGTGTTTAAAGTTCCTGTGGTGTGATGAGTGGGCAGTGGTCTGTGGGATCACTCTTAGGTGGCCAGACAGAAGTGCTACAGCTTTTAAAATAGTTTCTGCCTCTAGCACAGTAAGTATTTTTAGAGCCTTCAGGTAACAGTGATTTAAATGGAAAAGACAACGTATTTTGTGCACCTATAACTTCACGTGTGTAGGCAGAAAAGTGGGACAGGGGAAAAATTATGGAAAACCATGAGCTTGTCTGCACATAGGATTTGGTTTCTTGATGTGTAAATGTTTCGTCGTGATATTCTGATAGGCAGTACACATCCATTCTTGAGCTCTTTTTTGGCTAACATCCTGTATCTGCATCTCATTGCATACCTCCTATCCAAGCCGAAAAACCATCTAAATAAATCTCTAATGGACCTAATGAATAGAAAAGTCTGGAGTCTTTGTAAGATAATATTTATATAACAGAGCTTCCCAAAGTTGCTATTTGGTTGTTCATTTGCTCAGTCATGTCCAACTCCCTGTGACCCCATGAACTGCAGCATGTCAGGCTTCCCTGTCCTTCACTATCTCCCAGAGTTTTTGCTCAAACTTGTGTCCATTGAGTTGGTGATGCCATCCAACCGTCTCATCCTCTGTCACCCTCTTCTCCTCCTGCCCTCAATCTTTCCCAGCATAAGGGTCATTCTCAGTGAGTCAGCTCTTCACATCAGGTGGCCAAAGTTATTCAAGCTTCAGCTTCAGCATCAGTCCTTCCAATGAATATTCAGGGGTGATTTCCTTTAGGATTGAAATTCATTAGTCTCCTATTTGGGGTGCAATGCAAAAAAATCAAAAACATCTGCTGTCTCCTGGGCTCAACGTTGTAACACTTTAAAGCAGCTAATTTAACTTGAGTACATAGTTCAAATGAAAGAAGTCAGAGGTCAAAAAGGCAGAGCTGAAATACATGTCTTCATTGTCCCTGAAAGTCTGATAAGGTGTCATGCTCTCCTAAGCTTCTGTAGAACAGTAAGTGAGGGGCCCATTGCAGAAAACTAAATTATACATAAAGTCATTAGCCTCCACCTTCACTTCTGATTGAGGGATTGTTGCAGGAGTCAGTGAGAGCAAAGGCAAATGAAAAAATAAATAAATGAAAGACCTGATCACATTATGCATTTCAGTGGAAAGGTAATTGCTTATAAATTCATTTGAAGTTCTTGAGTACGTGCAAAATCATAGCTGCTAGAAATAAGAAAGAAGCCGTGGGACATAGCATCCTTGTGAACTCTGCATGTAACCCTCAGACACGGTGGGCCCGAAAGTCAGAAGTGGGTTCCCAGTGATGCTGGAGTCTGCATGTCGTGGATAGCCCCAAACTCTCCTACGGATTGAAACGATCACTCTTTCTTTCTGTGGTTTTCCACCCAGAGATGTACTTCTGTAGACAGCACCATTTATTTCTCTTTTTTTATTGAAGTATAGTTGCCTTACAATGCTGTGTTTCAGATATATATGTATGTATGTATATATGGCTTCCCTGGTGGCTCAGGCAGTAAAGAATCTGCCTGCAATGCAGGAGACTCAGATTTGATCCTTGGGTCAGGAAGACACCCTGGAGAAGGGAATGGCTACCCACTCCAGTATTCTTTCCTGGAGAATTCTGGACAGAGGAGCCTGGCGGGCTACAGCCCATGGGGTCACAAAGAGTCAGACACGACTGAGCGACTAATATATATACATATGTATGTATATATTTCAGATTCTTTTCCATGATGGGTTACTACAAGATGCTGAGTAGAGTTTCCTGTGCTGTACAGTAGGTCCTTGTTGGTTATCTATTATATATATAGTAATGTGTGTACCTTAGTCACAAACTTGTAATTTATCCCTCCCTGCCTCCTCTGGTGTCCCCTTTGGCAACCATAAGTTTGTTGAGTCACTCACTGTTTTGTAAATAATTTGACTTGTGTCGTATTTTAGATTCCACATATAAGTGATATCATATAGTTTTTGTCTTTCTCTGGCTTACTTCTCTTAGTAAGATCATGTCTAGGTCTATCCATGTCCATTTACTGCTTGTCCAAAGCATTTTTGTACTGCTGCTTTGGAAGCATGTCTGAATAGACAGACTCTTTAGGAAGGTTATAAAATCTCCTCTTCCAAGATCATATATCCTGGAAAATGTTCTAATCTGTCAAAGCTGATCTAAATGTGAACATTTTGAAAGGATGACGTGCAGTAATGACATCTGTTGAAGTCACCATCTACTGCCAGGAATATGAAATGTGAAGGTCACTTACGTATGCGCCTTTGTAGCTTGGGGGCCCTCATAGCTCACAGAGCTGGAGAAAGCAGGAAGACCCTTGATTAACAGCCATGACTCTGCAGATGAGGCCTCTTCAGCAGCCCGGTAGAGTTCTTACTTAATTCTGGCTGCCAGAGTTTCCCACCCTGTGTCAATGCAGATCGTGCCCCAGCCGAGGAGTGGGGCGACACCCACGGTAAGCCTGTTGATGGCCTTTCCTCTCCGTTTTCCTTCTAAGCTTCCTTGTTGCTGTCTCAGCCTTTCCCTGGGCTCTTGCATGTCCTGGCAAGTCCACCAAGGTTTCCTTCCATCCACTGTCTTCCTTTAGAAGACAGTGTTCTCCTTACTCTCTCCTCCTCAGCCTATAATAGGGTGCGTTTGGCAGGGGTTGCCTCCCTGACCCCATGGCAGCTGAGCATGATTCTCCCTGGGAGGACAGAAGATGCTCCCTCCAGCGCCGTGGTCACAACCCCTTGTGCAGCAGACGCTTCCTGTGTGGCTGGTGCCCCCAGGGAACCGAGCAGACAGGACGCAGCCCCTCTCCCTTGTTTAGGGAGCTCGACTGAGCCAGGGACTGAGGGTCAACATCTTCTTTTCCCTCAGCCTTATCAGCAGCATCCTCCTTTCCCCAGAAAGGATGCAGGTCACAGACAGTAACCCTGGGAAAGGGGGCTGCCTCCCAGTTCATTCAGAGAAGGAAGCAGAGAAGGGAGGCACTGGAGTCGCCCTGGAGAGCTTTGTGGGGTCCACATACGCCCTCACAAAGGCCTCCCAGCTCACGTGCTGACACCAACTCTGCAATGTCAACTTTTCACACTCATTACTATTCATTTTAGTAACTGAATTGTCGGACATTACAAACTCCTGCAATGTTTTCAATCCAGTAAAAGTAATTTTGGCTGGGGGGGACCTGAGGTTTGGTGAACAGTTTTTAGATGTCACATCAAAACCACAATCCATAAAAGAAATACAGTCAAGAGAATGGACTTCATTAAAATTAAAAATGTTTGCTCTAGAATATGATATGAAGAGGATAAAGAGACAAACTCTAGTCTGAGAAAAAGTATTTGCAACCCACATTTTTGACAAGGGACTTGTATCTGAGAAAGTAGGGAGATCTCTGAGACTCAACAGTAAAAAAGCAAATAATCCAACTAGAAAATAGAAGACACTTCACCAGAGAGGATAATGGAGGGCAAATAAACACATGAAAAGATACCATGAACAGCCATTAACAAAATGCAAATTAGATCACCGAAGAGACATCACTATGCACAGATTACACAACTGAAATAAAAAATAGGGACAATACCAAATGCTGGTTAGAATTCAGTCGTAAATTGCCAGAGAATGTAAAATGGGACAGCCTCGCCTGAAAATAGTTTGACAGTTTCTTTAAAAATTAAACACACATTTACCATACAACCCAGCAGTCCCATTCTGGGCATTCATTCTAGAGAAATCAAAACTTAAACTTCTTCCATCAACTGGCACCTACATTGGTCCAGCTTGTGTTTCCTGGTTTTAATATTGCACTGAAGTTATGTGGTAACCATTGGTAGCCCCTGGGAAAATTAAAGGGCACACAGGGCCTCCCTGAGCTATTTCTAGGCTCCCTGTGAGCCTAGAATTATTTCAAGATAAAGTTTTTAAAAAGTTATTTCTTGGTAGAGTTTAAAATTCAAAGCTATTGATTACCAACAAAATTATTCCTGAACTCACTGGTGATGGTAATAATCAAGTTGACTTTCATGATTATACCAGAATCTCTTCCTTGAGTGTAAGTTAAACTATAAGAAGAAAAGGAATGAAGGAGTCTTATCTATAAGGAGGAACATCTATGAGATGTTTTAGATAAGTAACATATGTTATTATGCATAATAATAAAGCATTAATGTTATGAATAATAATATCTATGAGATGTTAAGGACTTTTCTGGGGGTCCACTGGTTAAGACTTTGCCTTCCAGTGCAGAAGGTGCAAGTTCAATACCTGGTCAGGGAGCTAAGATACCACGTGCCTCACAGCCAAAAAACCAACACATAAAACAGAAGTAATGCTGTAACAAATTCAGTAAAGACTTAAAATAATAATAACATCTATGAGACATTGTGAGTAAAGCACCTAGAAACATAGTTAGAACTTAATTAATATAACAATAATGTCATCTATTCTCTGTTGCTCTTAATTAATATTGAGAGTTTCTTGTGATTTCACTAAAAGAATTGTTATATAATCAAAATATTTTGAACCAAAGTTCTTTTTCCTTACTACACTTCTTTTTGGCAAAAATTCAACTTCCCTTTCAGAAATCTTCTTGGCTGCAACACCAGTGTCTGCCTGTTATGTGAAAGTTAGTTCTGTCTTGTGATGGAGATGGTAATATAGGTCCTCTGAGGGCATTGGATCTTTGCTCTCTGCATTTCAAAATTGACCCTTGCATTTATTTTACTTTCAACTCTCTTGCTTTCTCTAAAATGTTTGGAGGCATTATTTCTGATAGCATGAAGCGTCCCATTTTTAGTTTAATCCCAAACCTTGTAGTTCTAAATAAAAAATGGAACTATGTGCCCCCAAGGCTTTAATCTAATATCTGGTTCCTTGATTTAGGGCCAACTCGTCATTTCCTAAAGCATCAGCAGATTCCAAATACACTTTTGGCTACTTCCTTTTAGCATCTGACCTTGGTTAACTTAAACTAATTCTCGTCCTCTCAGCAGATTATGATCCTAAAAAAAAAAAAATTACACCGTAGAACACTGATGGAGTTTTTAAAATGTGAAGTACAATGCCCTCCATGTAAGCAGTGCCTCTTCAGTAGTACTCCCTTTGTTTTATAATTGAAGTATAGTTGATTACAATGTTGTTAGCTTTGGTGTATAGCAAAGGGATCCATATACATACATAACCCTTTTCATATTCTTTTTTCATCATGATTTATCACAGGATGTTGAACATAGTTCCCTGGGTCAGTAGCATTCTCTTATTTAATCATGATAGTAATTTATTTAAATCTAAATAAAAACATATAATTTCAGAAAAAATTTTAAGAACCAAGCTTCAAAAATATTAAATTCGCATACCCCTGTAATGTAGGAATCTTCTGATTTATAAGTGTCACCTGTTCGTTCACTAACACAGAACACCGCCTGCCTGCCAGGATGCAGAGAGGCTCAGCTCCACCGTGCGGGGCCCCTGGTCAGGAAAGAGACAGACCTTCATGTTCTAATTCCCTGTACATGACATGCATTATACTGATGACGTGACAGTTGTGTGTGTGTGTGCGTGCATGCTCAGCTGCTGTTCCGTGGCCAACTCTTTGAGACCCCAGGGACTGTAGTCCACTAGGCTCCACTGTTATATGGCTAGCACTTAATGTGTAAAGGATCCTTTGTGTTCTTGTCACTAATATCCATTGGTTTGAATACTGAAAGCAATTCTGTTAAGTAATTTAAATTATTAGAGTATTCCAATTGGATAAATTAAAAAGCAAGCTCAGGAACTGGCCTGTGGCCTCATGCTCAGGAATCCGTCAGACCTGGGGTTTCAACACCATCCTTTGAGTCCTGGATCCTAGGCTGTATCTTCCCCCGCACCCTGTGTTGGGAGCCAAGATTGAGGGTGAATTCAGAGATCCTGCACCCCAACCACAGTGTGAGATGCAAAGGACAGGTGATGTGCCTGGTGGCTTTGACGAATGAACAGGCTGAGATACAGGATGAGGAAGTGGTTACCTGTCCAGCTGATTCTTTCACTCCTTCAGTTCTGCTGTGACCTAGACTGGGGCTAGTGCGTCTCTCTCACCTGAGAAGCAGAGACCTTGGGCTCAGAACGTGGCCCAGAGCACTGCCAGGCAAGACCAATAGCCCTGTTGTGGTTCATTGCCTTTCCTTTTTCTGTTATCCATACCTGTGGTGTATGTTTTGACTTTCTGTTTACTGAATCTCATTTCCAAATAAACATATTTAAATATGAAAAATGTGTTAGTCACTGAGTCGTGTCCGACTCTGCAACCCTATGGACTGTAGCTCGCCAGGCATCTCTGTCCATGGGATTCTCCAAGCAAGAATACTGGAGTGGGTTGCCATGCCCTCCTTCAGGGGATCTTCCCAGTCCAGGGACTGAACCCAGGTCTCCTGCATTACATGGAGATTCTTTACCACTGAGCCTCCAGGGAAGCCCATATTTAAATATATGCTTCTTTAACTAAATAAATTAGAGGGAAGAAGTGAGGAGACAAGGGAGATGGTGAAGGGGAGACACACGGACCAAGACAGGACCAGCTTATGGAACAATGCTGGCTGCTAGGTCATCCTCACGAACCTTCGGGATCCTTGTTTCATCTTCCCCTCCACCTCCCTGCAGCTCCCCAAACCCAGAGCATCTTCAGAAGATGATAACAGTCTGTAGGGAGCACATTCAAATAAATGAAGCATCCCACCCCAAGGTCGATGGTAAGGTGGTCGTAGCCAGTGATGTTTGGTCTGCTTCAAGATGAGTTAGTTCCTTCAGGATCCCCTTTCTCTGGAGGGGTGGTCAGCACGTGGAAAATTCCGCCAAGACTCCCACCCTGCCTGGTGCAGGCTCGCTGTTTTCACTTCGTTTCTAATCTCCCCCTCCTCCCCCTCACACCCAGAGTATAAGGCTCAGAGCCAAGCCTTTCATCACAAGAAGTCTCCAAATGTCTAGGATGATGGTGTCACCAACTTTCTTTTTTATTATTATTAATTTTTATTGGAGTGTAGTGGTTTTATAATGTTGTGTTCATTTCTACTGTACAGCACAGTGAATCATTTCTGTGTGAACATATGTCCCCTCGTTTTTGGTTTTCCTTCCCATTTAGGTCACCATGGAGCATCGAGTAAGGCTCCCTGTGCTGTGCAGAAGGTTCTCGTTAGTCACTAGTTCACGCATAGTATAACAGTGTGTGTATGTCAATTCCAGTCTCCCAGGTCCTCCCACCCTCTTCAGCCCTGGGTAACCATGAGTTTGTTCTCTATATTTGTGGCTCTGTTTCTGCTTTGCAAATAAGGTCATCTGTACCATTTTTCTAGATTCCACATATAAGCCATATTATACAATATTCTCTTTCTGACTTACTTCACGCTGTATGACAATCTCTTGGTCCATCCACATCTCATTTCATTCCTTTTTATGACTGAGTAATATTCCCGTGTGTGTGTGTGTGTGTGTGTGCATGTGTAAATCATATCGTCTTTATCCATTCTACTGTTGATGGACATTTAGGTTGCTTCTGTGTCCTGCTACTGCATAATAGGAGTGGCACCACTGGCTACTAAATAATAACTGCAATGAACACTGGGATACATGCATCCTTTCAAATTATGGCTTTCTCTGGACATATGCCCAGGAATGGAATCTCTGAGTTACGTGGTAGCTCTATTTTTAGTTTTGTAAGGACCCTCCACACCCAACTCTCAATAAGAAACAACACTTGGCCAAACATCAGTCAGTAAAGGAAAGCAGCTATGACTCCAATTTCAAAATTATAATTTTCACTAAAAATATTTGCTTCTAAAAGAATTTGGACTTTCTGACAGAATACATTGAGATGTAATTATTCTCCACTGCCTTGATTTCCAAGTTTCTAAAATAATCCTCCCTTCTAAATTTTTACCGTGAATCTCCATGTCTCGGGTTCTGTAGGAAGAACCTAGGAATGGTGCTGATAGGTTCTGTAAATGAATAGATGTCAAAAAGAGAGTCAGAAGCCTCTCATTAAAATTCCCTTTTCTGCTACACTTGTTCATTCTTAAGCCTGTCATGTCTAAAAAAGTATCCTTAGATTTTCCATCACATTTGATGGAGCTTCTGTGCTGTGATTCATGAGGTGAGGACAGTTTAAAATTCACAGCCCTCCAAGAAACACCTTGGAAAAGATGTTTGTTAACAGACAGGAAAGTGAAACAATAATCACCCCACTTCTAAATGCTATACAGGACCCATGGAGGGAAGACGGATGGAGAAGAATGGAAAGGATATTATCAGGGAGACAGTACCAAAAAATGGCTGCAAAGTCAGTAAAGATTGATTGTCATCAAAGTTTGGAGCTCTGATGTTAGAACAAGAATAGTAACTGCTAGCGCTGACTGAGCACTTCCTGTTTCCTGGTGCATTGCACATGTGGAGCCTTGAGTCCTTAGCACCACCCTGTTCAGCAAGGAGACTTCTTAGGTTTTCAAATAGGACAAAGGCAGGTACTCACATGCTTTTGTGAAAGCTCACCCAGGAGAAGGGTATAAACCAGAAGGCAGTGGAGTGACCAGGTAGGACGCTACTGCAGTGATGCAGGCCAGAGGTGTGTGGAAGTCAGATTTTCTGGCTGGTCTTGGAAGGAAAGGAGCAGCTCACTTTCTGCAGAAGCATCCATTTATTCTCTAGACGTTTCAGGGATTCCTTTTTTCCAGAAAGGATGCTTGCTCGTCTCTGAAGATGTGGGCACCATTAGCACAGGCTTACCGACAAATCACTCTTCCAAGGCAGGTACAGAGGTGGAGGAAATTACAGTCCTTGAGTGGTATTATCATCTCAGACCCCGGCAGTATCTGCATCTGAGGGGAAATGAAAACCGCTATCTTTCTGAGAGATGCTGGCAATCTCCGAGGAAGACTCAAACCCACAGTGACTTAGAGAGTCTGCAAGGCAACTGCTTCAGGCACTCTCCCCTACCTGGAAAGCAGAGCAGTCCACTTTTTGGTGTGAGCTGTGACGAGCCGCTCATTGGCATCACAGTTTTGACACCCCATGCACCAGGATAATACAATGAGGACAGGCCAGGTCCAAGTTCCAGAACCTTTGCAAAACTGCTTGGTCTCATGATGTCCACCATGATCAGAGATAGGCAGCGCCGAAGTCAGAAAATGAAATTCTGACCAAGTTCTTTGTAGTGACTATGAACAGTGCTCTAAATCCCTGCAGTGTAGCCTGCCCTGCCCCCCCAGGGGGGCAGGGGCACAAGAGGCAGCAGAGGCCCCATCAGGACCATCGAGGAGAATGAGTCTGCAAATGCAGCCTTGGACCTTCAAACTGAGGGATGGCCTCCTCATGACGGCCCTTGAGAGCCCCCTTCAGGGACCAGTGCCACGGGACCAGAGATTCCCTGAGACTCTGAGCTGCCTCTGCAGCATCAGTGGGTGACAATATCCTCATGTGGCTGCAAGTGGGGTCTGGCTGCTTTCCCCTTGAAAGCCAGTAAAGAGGCCAGGTTGGTGAAAAGAAAAGTTGGCTTTCTTTTCGGAAGCCAGCAACCTGAGAGAAGATGGACTCCCCTCCATAGACCAACTCTCCCCTGTTGACCACCAGTGGGCTGGAGCTTTTATAGATGGGGGAAGGGCTCCATGCAGAAACAGCACCATCAGCTCTGACTGTCCTCTTGAAATTGGTCATCAGTGGTCTGACCCACATCATCTTGATTGTTTTAGGTACAGTTAGTATTCAGTTCCAAGGTCTGTTTGTCCACATTTCCTGAGCCTAGTTCTCAGACAGTGGCAGCTTACGTCATGGTTACAGTCTGGTCATCGTGATTAACTTCTTCCACCTGGTGGGGTTTCAGTATTATTAGACAGCTCACAAGATATGGCTGAGAACATTATCTATCGCCCTGAGAAGGAGCTAAAGGTCTTTGCCTTTGCTTAGTGACTAAATTACTACTGTCAAGTCTTGAATTGCTTTCCTTTGTTTCTGCATCTTCCCACTTCTCTGATTAAACTTATTCTTTGGCTAAAGTTTTTCTACACACAAAATGCAGGTGGAGGACACGGTGGCACTCACGTGCGTGGGACAGGGGTATCCAGGCCTTAGAAGGCTGCCCAGATGGGATATTTCTGTTCTTTGTGATGAGGCCCATTCTGACAGGTGTGGGGTGATATCTCATTGTAGTTTTAATTTGCATTTATCTGATGACTAGTGATGTTGAGCATCTTTTCATGTGCCTGTTGGCCTTCTGTTGTCTTCTTCGGAAAAATGTCTTTTCAGATTTTCGGCCCATTTTTTGATCAGGTTGTTTGTTTTTTTGGATGCTGAGTTATATCCGTTGTTTATGTATTTGCATATTAACCCTTATCAGTCACATCATTTGCAAATACTTTCTCCCATTCTGTATGTTGTCATTTCATTTTGTTGATGGTTTCCTTTGCTGTGCACAAGCTTTTAAGTTTAATTAGGTCCCATTTGTTTTTGTTTCTATTTCCTTTGCTTTAGGAGAAAGATCCAAATAAATGTTTCTACAATTTATGTCAAAGAAAGTTCTGCCTAAGTTTTCTTCTAGGAGTGTTATGATTTCCAGTCTCATATTTCAGTCTATAATGCATTTTTACAAAATAGCCCCTTTTTAAAGCCATCTTACTATGCCTCAGTCTCTATAATTCTGAAGGACATTGGCCATGCCTATGGAATGTTTAGCAACAATCCATGCTTCAAAGTGACTGTTTTTACCTCTTTTTCTCCATCACTCAACTGAAGAGTATTTTTCCTCTCTGCCACCCACTTTGATCAGTGGTTTTCAGATTTTTTTCCTGCTTCAGTTCATTTGAGGGATATGTCATATCATTAGCAGGAACTTAGTACTTCAGTGATTCGCAAGGTGGAAAGAAAGAGGGTTTTGAAATTGGGCATGCTGACTGAAAGGCAGGTAGATTGCGGGTTCTTCCAGGGTGCACCTGGCTTCCCATGCTGGAAAACCAGTGTGCAGACAGCAACAGAGTTATGTGTCATCCAATAAGCTTGTTCCATTGCTGAGCCGTGTCTGACTCTTTGTAACCCCATGGGCTGCAGCACGCCAGGCTTCCCTGTCCTTCACTATCTCCTGGAATTTGCTCAACTCATGTCCATTGAGTCGGTGATACCATCCAGCCATTTCATGCTCCGTCATCCCCTTGTCCAACAAGCTTATTCCACAAAAAGTGGGAAACAGAAATGCCTCATGGCTTATGACCCTCAGCCGGATGGCTTCAGAAAGCTACACGCACAGGCAATGTGGCCAGCTCAGTGGCCAAGGATGAGGGACAGAGTTCAGAGCCAACAGCCCTCAGTCTTGCCCTCTCCACTGCCTGATCTCAGACAAGCCACTTCACACCTTTTGATCCTAAATTCCCTTCTTGGTACAGTAGAAATAAAAAGACTTACCTGGTAGAGCTTCAAAGATCCCATAAGCATATATTATTCATATATGACACTGCTGTAAAAAGTCACTCATTCAGAGCAATATCCAACAGAATAAAAAACATTTTAAACTCAGTCAAATGTCAAGGGTAGTGTTTCTGGGCACTGAAACATCACATAACTTTTTTAGGCTGCAAATGTCAATTCCATTTTCACATGAAATAGAGTTGTTGGAGATCAGGAAGGCCATAGAGCAACCATTGAGAAGGTCATCACCCATTGAATCTCACAAAATAGAAAAATTCTTCAAAAATGGAGTTGAATTAAATTTCAAGAGAACATAGCCATTTGAAGTCCTGAGATTAATTAGCAACTTTTTTAATGATATCAGAATTTTGATATTTAGATTTCAATTTGTTTAGAAATAACAGTACATGAACTAGACAACATATTAAAAAGCAGAGACATCACTTTGCCAACAAAGGTCTATATAGTCAAAGATATAGTTTTTCCATACATCATGTACGGATATGAGTTGGATCATAAAGAAGGCTGAGTGCTGAAGAATCAATGCTTTCGGATCGTGCCAGAGAAAATTCTTGAGAGTCCCTTGGACTGCAAGGAGATCAAACTAATTAATCCTAAAGGAAATCAAGCCTGAATATTCACTGGAAGGACTGATGCTGAAGTTGAAACTCCAATACTTTGGCCACCTGATACAAAGAGCTGACTTATTGGAAAAGACCCTGATGCTGGGAAAGATTGAGGGCAGGAGAAGGGAATAGTAGAGGATGAGATGGGTAGATAGCATCACCAATTCAATGGACATGAATTTGACCAAACTCCAGGAGATAATGATGGCAACCTACTCCAGTATTCTTGCCTGGAGAACTCATGGACAGAGCAGCCTGACAGTCCATGGGGTGGCAGGGAATCAGACACAACTGAGCAACTAAGCATGCATGCATGCCAGCAGATAGTGGGGGACAGAGGAGCCTGGCATGCTGCAATCCATGGGGTTGCAAAGAGTCAGACATGACTTAGTGAGTGAATAAGAACAACAACAGCACAGGAGTCAAGATTCTGGTTCCTCCCAGTCCTCACCTCTCTTGAGCCTCACACAGTCCCTTTGGCTGCCTCCGTCCAGGACATTGATGATGACAGTGACTGGTGGCCACCGCTGTCTCTGGCCCCGAGCTCCCTGACCACCTTCCCATCGGCACTCCACTCTGCAGCCTGTCCAGCAACCATAGTTGTGTCTTCAGTTGCTTTAATGCAATAACAATAAATAGTTTATATGGACCAAATAAACTGTAACACTTGGAAGAACCTAAAAAGTAGTATGGACAGAAAACAAAGACAGTTCAGAGACTTGGCACACACTAGTGAGTGCATCTTCCTTCTTTGGGTGTGATGATCTTAGTCATTTTATGTGCCCAGTTTTGTTCATATGAGAAAGGGAGGGAAAATTCGATTTCAGAAGCTTCAAAAAAAAAAAAAAACCTCGATTCCACACTGCCTGAGAACATACCATGCGTTATGTACAGCCCTAACCTGCATCCTATTCTTCCAGGCAGCTTTTCTGTTGAATAGGGGGTTTTTTCCTCCTTTTTTTGTATCTGGCATTTTTAACAGACATTTTGGAGTCACGTTCTCTTGAAGTGGGCAACTGAAATGTACCATTATATCCTGCAGAAAGTGACAGTGGGATGAGAAGTGGGGAGGAAGTTGAAGTGAAGTGAAGTGAGCTCTCTCAGTCGTGTCCGACTCTTTGCGACCCCATGGATTGTAGCCCACCAGGCTCTTCCATCCATGGGATTCTCCAGGCAAGGATACTGGAGTGGGTTGCCATTTCCTTCTCCAGGGGAACTTCCCAACCCAGGGATCGAACTCGGGTCTCCTGCATTGCATGCGGCGCTTTACCCTCTGAGCCACTGAGGAATCCCGGGGAGGAAGTTACTGAATTGCAAAAACGTGTTTGCCGTTCAGACACAAACGGCTGTGAGAGACGTCCCCTGTCCTTCCACTCTGTGCCCAGGGACCGCGTGTCATCTTTGTGTGGAGTCATTGGTATTCGCTGGAGCTTGCCTGCCTTCATTTTTATTGTTTCTGAGGCTTATTACTCTTTCAGAGTGTTCCCTGGTTTGCTGCCTCTTCTCAGTATATATGAGCTAAGGTAGTCAGAGGAAACACTTTAATTACATTTTAAGTAGAGTCAGAGCCTAAGTCTATTTATGAAAATTCTAACAGACGGTATAGCAAGGCCATTAACTTAAATCCCCAAAATAACATAAAATGTTTTTTTAAATAATAAAAAGTCCATAGTTGGTGCATTGAATTGTATCTGCATATTAAAAATAGGCCCTGAACATTAAATATTGCCTAACTGCGCATATTATATTTAAAAAGCCCTGCTGTGAAAAGCACCCTGGGACCTGGACTGTTGAGGTGTCTCCCAGGCTGGTCTTTATGCGGCTGCTCCGAGGACAGGGCCTCATCAGCAACTAACGATGTTCTTGCATTGCCTTCGCTATGTCTCACTGGGCCTCTTTTTTAAAGATGCTCCTGTGCTTTGGTTAAATTGGATTTTAACCACAACTTGCTCATAACTTTAGTCAAGCAAAGGCTGGAGAGATTAAGGAGGATTTGAAGGTGGTACTTAAATGTAAACTTCAGGGTGGGCAAACTGAGTATTGCCCCCAAACTTCCTGTGCTCAGGAATCCTCGTGTTTCTTCAAGAACCCAAGCTCTCTCTTTCTCAGCCACTGCAGGATTCAAAACCTGGTTGGCTTTCCTTCCAGTAAATGTGAGAGGAGCAGCTCTTCTCTAGAGCCTCATAAACGATGTGATTTCTTCCTTCTCAGGAAGACTGGTTCCAAGTAGGATTCTTCTGAAAGCATTCAGTGGTTCAACTGATGTAGCTTTATTGGAACACTACAACTTTTGACCTCCTTGCAGATAAAAGAGATAGCCAAAGAACCTTTTGTTCTTACCTCCAAGAAAAATGCCCAGCAGAAAATCTTCTAAAATGTGTGCTGATTTGCTTCATTTATTGAAAGATATTTAGAAGCCAAAAGGGCTGTGAAATAGGGCATAGTAGAATGATTGTGTAGCAAAATTACTTAATTTTCCTTGGGCACATTTCACTAGTGGGTTTATTAGCAGCTATCTGTCCAACTCATGGTCTGCAAAAAAAAAAAAAAGGTGGTATGTCACAGCGTAGTCAGAGAAGGCTCAGTGCCTCAGGAAGACAAAGCCTGCAGGAAGAGCCACGTCTGCCTCTGGAGTCTCAGATCTGTGCTGGGCCTCGCTGGGCTCCAGACAGGAAACTATGTTCCATGTCCCTGATGGCCTGCATTTCTGCCCTGGTTACTATTTGCTTAGACTTCCCAAGCCAGGAAGGCAGCCAGGGACTCACTCTGTCGAACACCCATCTTCAGGTCACAGCTTCTCTGAATGCCAAGTGGCTCTAGAGCTATAGACAAAGTTTTATTTTCTAAGTAGAAATTTAAACAGTTGTCTTTCATCCTACTGCAGGAATAAGAGGGAATCCAGTCTAAGGTAAATATTTTCTCAACTATTTTGAAAATGTATGCTAATGGAAAGCCATGACATTTACAACTGGGTCCATCTTAGAAATTTTTACAACGATAATCTCCATAACAAAAAGAAACAAAGCCAAGTTATCAGTCTAGAAAATCCTTTTTTCCTCTCTGAGTTCCCCATTAGATATATTACTGATGTTACAAGCCAAAGACAAGAACACATGGTTTTCATCATGAATGAATTCCGGGGGAGATTGGCTGTGTAATTGGAAGCAAAACTGCGCCAGAATATGCTAGACCCGGCGTAGAAACCAGTGGCACCCCACTCCGGTGTTTTTGCCTGGAGAATCCCAGGGACGGGGGAGCCTGGTGGGCTGCCATCTATGGGGTCGCACAGAGTCGGACACGACTGAGCGACTTAGCAGTAGCAGTAGCAGCTAGACCCGGTCAGCAAATCCACGAGTTAGGAGACCATGGGTGGCACCAGCCATCTGATCGTTTCCTTGAAGCAGCTTTTGTTTTACTTTGTTTTGCTTTTGTTTAAAGAAAATACATCTTGCCGCTTAAACTTATTCACATTATTCCTGGATAGGAAGCTGGGAGGTTCATGAAAGAACTCTCACTTCTGCTGTCTCACTCCTGCTGTCCCTTCCCTGTGACAATCACATTATACCTGGAGTTAAAATTTACTGTTTTGGGGAAGCAATCCAACATCTCTAATATTCTCTTGTTGGAAACCTTGATTTAGAGACGAGGAGATATGACCTAGATTGGAAAGCAGTCCTTGGCCATGTGTGGATTTAACTGCTATCCCCTCCAAAGTCCTTGTCGGGAGGGGCGCTTGGAAGAGCCAGGGATTTAGAGTCAGGAAGCACTGAGGTCTGACCCGGGCTGGTCCGTGATGAGCTGGTCTGTGGTAAGGTCTCTCTGTTTCTCCTATCCTCAACGTAAAGCAGGCAGGCAGTCCTCCGTGGCTGCCGCTGTCATGAAGATTAGTCAAGGCAATGGACTCTTCATCCTGCTCACTTATCGATACCCCCGCCCGTGTGGTCAGTGCTGGGAGATGGAGAGCACGGGCCCCACCCTCATAAAAACAGTCAGAGCTCAAGTGCAGGGAGATTGGTTATCATCTCATTGCTTTTAAGTTTCCTGGTCACCAGGTCCACGAGAACAGCCAAATTAAGATAACTTTTTTAGATTCACAGACTTAGAGAATGAGAATTTATGGTTACCGGGGGTGAAGTGGGAGGGGTATAGATTGGGAGTTTGGGATTGACATGTACACACTGCTATATTTAAAATAGATAATCCACAAGGACCAACCATATAGCACAGGGAACTCTGCTCAATGTTCTGATAAATGGGGAAATGAGGGAAAGAACTTTTAAAAGAATAGACATATGTGTATGTATGAGCGAATCACGTTGCTGTACATGAAATCAACACAATATTGCTAAATCAGCTATGCTGTTGCTGTTATTCAGCTGCCCAGTCGTGTCTGACTCTTTGCGAACCCATGGACTACACCACTATACTCCAATATAAAATAAAATGTGTTAAATAACTTTTTTTACAAGGGCTATTGGAATTCCTATGATCACCACAAATGCTAAAGAAACACAACTGTGATGTGAGCGCCGTCTCCACAGGAGAGCATCTGTCTGTCAAGAGTGGGAAGGAGCTGGCATTAGTGACTCAGGGTGGCATTGCCTCCCATGGCCCAAGAGCATCTCCTTGTACTCACAGAGCCAGTGCCTCCTCCCTGCACCACAGTTGCCCCCCTCCTATCTGTCTATCTCTTATCCTGTGGTGAGTTAACTAGTAGCCAGGGATCTACTGGAAGACACCCAGGTCTTTTCCAGAGTCAGGTCCCTTCTTCCTCTTCCCATGAAAAAGACAAAGTGTGGAAAGTTTCACACGTGTGGAGAAGGCAGAGGGGAATGAAATTGGTAATTACATCGCGACAGACTCAAAGTATTAATAGAATTAAAATGTCATAAGGGAAGTCAAATAATAGTCATTACTCAACGGTAAAATAACTGTCATTCATAGAATAACAATGACACAATTCAGAAAAAGAGGATGACTTTTAAATCCCTGAAGCGATTTTAAATGCATATTTTATGGAGGAATAGAAGTTACATGTCTGAATAAATCCTTTATCCTATAATGGTCTTGTTCTAGATGGAATTAACTAGTGATTTTACTGTATCATTATTGATTTAATTTATTAATAACCCTTAAAATGTTTTTTTCTTGTTTTTGCCCTGCATTGCATGGCATCTTACCCTTCAGTAGCAGTGTACATTATGAATCTGTTGTTGTTATTCTGTTGATAAGTCGTGTCCACCTCTGTTCCACCCCATGGACTGCAGCACACCAGGCATCCCTGTCCTTCACCACTTCCCAGAGTTTGTTCAGAGTTCTGTGCCTTGAGTCAGTGATACCATCCAGTCTCTCATCCTCTGCTACCCGTTCTCTTCCTGAATCTCTGAATCTGTTAATACAGCTCTTAGTGCGTAGTTCATCTAATCCTGGTCTGCCTCCATGATTTTTTCAAAATGATAAATACAGTGTAAAAACTGTTACGATAATGAGGTGTCAACAATGACTATGACTAAGATACCTTAATTTTAGATGGGCAATTTAATATTGATGCAAATGTAAGTTGGTGCAACTGCTTTGGAAAACAGTATGGAGGTTCCTCAGGAAACTAAAAATAGAACTATCATATTAACCAGCATATACCTGGTCATATACCTAGACAAAACTACTATAATTCAAAAAGATACATGCACCCCCTATGTTCATAGCAGCACTATTTATAGTAGCCAAGACATTGAAACAGCCTACATGTTCATCAACAGATGAATGGATAAAGAAGATGTGGTGTGTGTGTATATATATATTATGTATGTATGTATATATATATATATATGATGGAATACTACTCAGTCATTAAAAAAAATAATGTCATCTGTAGCAAGGCAAATGCAACTAGAGATTATACTAAGTGGATTGGGATTGGGGAGAGATGAACTGGGAGTTTGGAGTTAGCAGATGCAAACTGTTGTGTACAGAATGAATAAACAACAAGGTCGTACCATATAACACAGGGAACTATTAATAGATTCAATATTCTGAGAGAAACCACAATGGAAAAAAAAACATTAAAAGAATGTATATAACTAGTCAGCTTGCAGTTAGTTTTACTGCAAAAATTAACACCATATAGTAAATCAGCCGTCACTAAAAACTGTTTCCCATGGGGTCTGTGAGCAGATGCGTCCCCACCGCAGCCGTACTAAGGAGCAGTTCAACTGATCAGGCACAACTGGACCCATGAAAAGGGATCATAAATTGTTTCCATTGAACCCCAGACTGATCACTTAATAGTGGCTTCTGGTGTAAATAGCCAAGACGGCCACGTGCTTGGGGGGGGGGATGGAGATTCAGGGAGCAGAAAGGAGCTTTCTGTATAAAGAGGGAAGTTGGGAAGCCGCCCTGGGCTGTGTTTGAGGGTGTGCGTTCCTGGCAGCACATTCTCTGGCCCCAGGATGTGTCAGGACGATGCTTTCAGGCACCTGCTCTGCCTGCACGTCCTCCTGCTTGTATCTTCTTTCCCAGTTGCGGCCAGAAGCGTAAAAGTAGGTACAGGAGAAACAACAGATTCACGTCACCAAATGCTGCTTGCTGCCATCCTTCTTCCCAACTCTTCCTTGCGGCGTTGACTGCGTGAAGGTGAAACAGAATGTGGACTAAAGTGGAAACTAAAATCCCAGATTTTTTTTCACATGTCAGCTGATAGCAGAGGACATTTTCATTATAACTTGAATGGAAAAATGTATATCTGACTACCAACCCAAAGATTAAAGACCCTGGGCTTAATAATGCCAAATCCTTAAATAAATGGACATCTAAGCTCCATTGAAAATGAAGGGAAAACTCTGGCAGAAGTTCTTAGAGGATTTTAAGCTTGAAGTTGTGAAGTCTTAGCTTACCTACTTTCAATTTTAACCAGAAATAAATCTTTCAGTTTGCAATTGGGAAGAAAAATGATATCTTTATATCTCATAGGAGAACATTGAAGGATGATGACATAATTAAGAACTTGAAAGAAATGTTAAGTTTTCTCTATTAAAGATTCAAGTGGAATAGAGATAAATACCCAGCCAGTTTTAATACATCATACAGATGAATTGGGGGCTTATTCTTCAGTCCCCATCCATATTTGTAACATTTTAACTAAAGGAAAACAAAAAAACTAAATTAAATATTTAATATATAAAGTAGTTTAATAATCCATTATCTCTTTCCTGTGAACATTCTTTTCCTTCCTTGACCCTCGTACATTTTTTAAGAACACCCTCCATCGTTAAGATCCCTGTGTTTGTTTACTGCACCGAATTGTAATTCGTCATGTCACTTTTCTCTTTCTTCCAGAGCTTCTTTGAAGGGCAGTCTGCACCATGGGACTCTGCTAAGAAAGATGAAAACAGATGAAGAACAGATATGGGAATATTATTGCCTGTAAGTGTTGACAGCATCATTGCGCTGTGATGTAACTTTCTTTTCACATCTGCCTAGATTGACCACCGGCCTCATGCGGCGAGAATTTGCAGTGCTATTACTGCCTTCATCTCGCCGGAAAAGCTGGTGTGATGCTTTTCCTTAAGGAAAAGAAAAGCTACCTAAATACCCCCGCTACGTCCGTGTGTCTCACTGTGGGACTAGTTTTACTTTTAGATATAAGGTTTGGGTGACCTAGGTAATGTGCAAATGCTAAGAAAATGCATTCTGGAAGGAGTAAACAAAACAGATCTGATGATTCCCAGCTGCTGCTTGGGAAGGAATAGAAATAACAACTCGAAGCACGCCTCGATGCCAGGAGCTTGGGACTCTCAGCAGACACGAGCTCATTAATCCTAGGACACTTGGGGTAAGGAGGTCAGTAACAGCCCCATTTTGAGGACAGGAAACTGAAATGCAGAAGTTAAATGATCGCTCCCGTATCACAACACTCATTAGCAACGGAGCTGAGATGATAACTCAGAAATTCCCAGTTCCCATGAAGCGGAATGCCACCAATCCATAATGTCTCAGTCGGTTCTTAAATCGAGCCCAGCCTCATTAATGTTCCATAACGATGTGGAGAGGCCTGGTAGATTGATGAGCTTCCCTCTTCCAGGGCTGAAGCCATTCATCCCTGCATTGCGCTGCTCAAAGCCACACGAGTACTGACGGGGTACTCACAGAATTAATGCTATTTCTAAAGATATTTCTAAACAATAACAGTGTGAAATACAGAGCACCTAGCCCATCCAGCCTTATTACCTATAAGAGAGCAAATCTGAAAGGTTCAGGTAGTCCCAAGGAGCCATGTATTAGCTTGCTTGTTTGTGTGAATGCGGTTAGATTTCATCTGCCTGAGTTAACGTTTCTTGGTGGGACAGTTGAGACCCTGTAGCAGCGTCTGCTGCTGCTGTGAATGTGCTAAGTCATGTCCAGCTCTTTTCAACCCCTGGATGGTAGCCCACCAGGTTCCTCTATCCATGGAATTCTCCAGGCAAAAATCCTGGAGTGGGTTGCCATTCCTTTCTCCAGGGGGTCTTCCAGACCCAGGGATCAAACTTGATTCTCCTACAGGTCCTACCTTGCAGGTGGATTCTTTACCACTGAGCCACCAGGGAAGGCCACACTCTGATGCCTGACACATCTATGAATAGCAAAATGATGACTATAGTCAAGCTAGTGAAGTGCGGTATCGTCTCCTCGCATAGTTGTCATGTTTCATGTGTGATGAAAGCACCTGAAATCTACTCTCTTGACAAATTTCTGGATTCAGTACAGTATTAGTAACCCTCATCATCATGCTGTACATTTCCTGTCTAGATATCGTCATCCTATGTGGCTGTCACTCCGTCCCCTTTCACCAGCAGCCCCCATCAGAGCCATTCCCCCACCTCCCAAGCTCCTGGTAATGACCCTTCTACTCTCTGTTTCTATAGATTCTACATTTTTTAGATTGCATATACAGATGAGATCATGCTGGGGTTTTCTTTCTGTGTCTGGTTTATTTCATTCAGCATAATAATGTCCTACAAGTTCATCCTTCTTCTTGTTCTTATTCAGTCACTAAGTCATCTCCAACTCTTTTGTGACCCCTTGGACTGTAGCCCACCAGGCTCCTCTGTCCATGGGATTTCCTGGGCAAGAATACTGGAGTGGGTTGCCCTTTCCTTGTAGTTACAAATGGTTACCTTTTCCTCTAGTTTTTTGTTGCTTTCTAAAAGAATCCCTGTAGAACTGTCTGGTTGTTTATATAATTGTCTGTACGCATCTACACTGGCACATTCTGAGACATTAACCACTTAGACCACCTACAAAAGATTATTAGGGCTCCCAAAATAGGGTTTGCTGATTTTTAGATGCTACTGTTCATCCACCCCAGCTACATAGCAGGAGTCTGATGCCACGTATGGGTTGCAGAAATACCACCACTCCTGGCTTAAATACCAGAACTGCCCTGGTGCCCCCCGCTTTTTCCAGTCTGGTGCTGGAACACATCTGAGTACTGTCTCCGTGGGGGTCTTGTGCTCCTGCTCAGTTGTGTCCAGCTCTTTGCAATCCCACTGACTGTATCCCGCCAGGCTCCTTGTTCCATGGAATTCTCCAGGCAGAATACTGGAGTGGGTTACCATTTATTCCTCCAGGGATCTTCCCATCCCAAGGGTTGAACCTATGTCTCCTGCATTGGCAGGTAGATTCTTTACCACTGAGCCACCTGGGAAGCCCCTCATTGGGGGTGTGGGCAATTCAGCCTGAGCTCCCCGGTAGGTCTGATGAAGCCACTGCCATGCTGACCACCCTTCTGACAGTCACCATTTGGAACTGCTTCATTTGAGACTCTGTATGTCTTTAATTAGTCTTCCTTGGTGGCTTAGACGGTAAAGAATCCGCCTGTGCCAGAGACCTGGGTTCGATCCCTGAGTTAAGAAGATCCCCTGGAGAAGGGAATGGCAACCCACTCCAGTATTCTTGCCTGGAGAATCCCATGGATAGAGGAGCCTGCTGGGCTACAGTCCATGGGGTTGCAAAGAGTCAGACACAACTGAGCAACTAACACACATGTTTTTAATTATAGCAAAAATGAATCTTTGATATTGTTAGTGTTGTAGAAGGACTTGAAGAATAAAAATACTTCCCTAAATCACCCTAATGTATATACTCATACCAGTTGTTTCTTTAAAGGCATAGAGAAGAGTATTACATCTCCCTTTCACCCTAAGAAATGCTGTGATTGTAGAAAACTCAGTTTCCCTGGCTGGGAAGCCTGCTCCAGGGAGCCCAGGCTTTGGGAATAGCATACTAACTAGGATGAGGAATTGGGGGATTCAGGGAACAGGTCCTGGAGATTCTTGTTATTGCTTTTCAGAGAACATAAAAGTGCTTTAATGATCACATTCATTGTTTTGCAACAGTGTTTGCATATAAAATGGTTTTAATGGTGCTTAAAAACTGTTTATTGGCTGTTGTTCTTAAGTAAGTTGAACTTTTCCCTTATTTCACAACACTTTTGCTGAGCTAGCCCTTCCAAGTATAAACGAATACTCCCTCCACCATTGACACACACACAGACACATGCATACAGACACACAAGCAGAGCCTTCCTAATACTCTCAGCAGTTCTTTTTTCATTCCACTCTTTTTTAATTTTTATTTTATTTTTTATCTTTTTTAATTTTTAAATTGGGTTTCCCTGATAGCTCAGTTGGTAAAGAATATGTCTGTAGTGCAGGAAACCCAGGTTCAATTCCTGGATTGGGAAGATCTGCTAGAGAAGAGATAAGTTACCCACTCTAGTATACTTGGGTTTCCCTTGTGGCTCAGCTGGTAAAGAATCCACCACCTGCAATGTGGGAGACCTGGGTTCAATCCCTATGTTGGGAAGATCCCCTGGAGAAGGCAAAAGCTACCTACTCCAGTATTCTGGCCTGGAGAATTCACAAAGAGTCAAATTTAAATTTGTTTTATTTTTATGATAACACATCTCAGCAATTCTTAATTGTAACTAACAATTACAATTGAGAAAATAAGATGCAAGTCAGAAGAAAAGAATGAAACTCTGCCATTTGCAGCCACTTGGATGGACCTAGAGGGTATTTGGCTAAGTGAAACAAGTCAGAAAGGAAAATGCAGTATATTTTCACTTATGTGTAGAATCTAAAAAACAAACGAATATAACAAAACAGCAGCAGACTCACAGATACACAGAACAACCTGTGGGGTGGGGGCGAGGAAGGAGGGAGGTGCAGGACAGGGTAGAGAACTGGAAGATATCAACTACTAAGTATAAAATAAATAAACTACAAGGATGTCCCTGTTGGCTCAGAGATTAAAGCGTCTGCCTGCAGTGTGGAAGACCCAGGTTCGATCCCTGGGTTGGGAAGATCCTCTGGAGAAGGAAATGGCAACCCACTCCAGTACTCTTGCCTGGAAAATCCCATGGACTGAGGAGCCTGGTGGGCTACAGTCCAGGGGGTCGCAAAGAGTCGGACACGACTGAGTGACTTCACCTTCACCTTCACAGGATGTCACATACAGCACAAGGAATACAGCCAATATTTGATAGTAAGCTTAAATGGAGTATAAGCTATAATATAATATTGTAAATCAACTATACTTCTACTGAATAGATAATAGACTAATGGATGGATGTGCAGATAAATGGTAGGATGGGGATATGATATGATACATGATATGACAGAAGAAATAGATGCCTTCAAGGAAGGCATGGAATCATCAGAAGTAGCTCCTATATTCCTGACTTGGGTGAATGGAGAATGGGTGAGTGAACAGATAGACAGATGGAAGTATGGGCCATTTACAAGATGTGTAACCCTGGAAGGGAAAGTGACTTGGAGCTCAGGGGTAGCATGGAAAACTTGTGAGTTTAATCCAAACTCATATTGTCATGCCTTTGACATATTCAGATGGGATTCAAGTAGGCAACTATATGGACAGGCCTGGAACCCAAAAGAGATGTAAAGTAGTGAATCTTCAGGCAAAGGACTGGTGGTTGTCAGCTTGTCTGTGGAGGAAGCATGGAGGGCGTGGAGGGCCTTGGACCCAGCCTGGAGGGGCTTTAATAATGAGAACTGCTAAGACAAAAGCACTGACACGTGCAAAGGAGCATGTGTCATGGGGGGCGGGGCATGCATGGTGTCTGCTAGAGGTCTAGTACAAGGAGGATAGGGACGTCACAAGGTGGGGAGTAGCCCAAAGCTGCTTTGAAGTTGCCCACAGCTGCTTGGGGTGAGTAGGGGAGGGCAAGGGCAAGGGGGTGCAGCCCTGACTGTAGGGGACCCTCGACTCCCATGTGAAGAGGGGCCTTTCTGAGGTCTAGTTTTCATCTGGACTCAGGATCCCCGTGCTTTGTGAGGTGACTAAGAGGACAGTGAGACCCGGTCTGTCCCACCCAGGTCTTTACCAGCAGTCTCGTCTCCGTCTCTGTGGTCCGTGCAGGGGGCTGCACATCTCCAGGACTTTGTCTTAAATCAGCATGCTTCTTCCTGCTAATGGAGCAACTCCAACAGTCCCCGTGTCACTTTGAGGGACATACTACTGTCGCGATCCAGGTTAGGTGTAAAAGCAAGCAAAGAGAGGAGAGAGAGAGAGTTGGAGGTGAGTTTAAAGGGGTAAGACTCACTGGCAAAGCATCCAGCATCAAAAATCCAGCAGATGAGAGTAAGACAGAAACATACACACCAAACATGTGTAGAAAAGAAAAGGGTAAATTCTAGGAAAATTAGCCAAAATAAAATTAGAGTCAGGGGATCTGCCAGGAGCCTGAAAAGAGAGGCATCCTTGACAGAGGGTCTCAGTTAAAAGAAGTCAGGCACAAGGCAAGACTAAGAAGTGAGCAACACAAAACCTGCAGCCAGAGTGAAGCTCAGCATGGAGCCTCCAGCACTCAGCTCAGAGCTCCTTCTTCTCCCTCAGATCCCGCATGGCTGGACCTGGGCACCCCACCCCCTAATGGGCAGTGGCAAAGACCCCAGGCTGGAGCAGGGGGCAGGGATGCCAGGATGCCTGGCACTTCCTCTCGGTTACCTCGGCCCGTCTGCCTCTTGTACCTTGAAACCAGTACAGCACCCGCCCTTGGCAGGATGTAACCACAGGGAGAGCAAGGCTGTTATTTGCAGCAATCAATAATAATTAAAATTAATTTTGAGTCTCCTGTCAGAGGGCAAATGTTACTTAGATCATTGTGATTCCAGTTTGCCTTAAACATGTCATCAATATTTAGCAGAAGGGGAGAACTGGTTAGAGATGAAAGATCGTAGTGACAGACGCCATCTCTGCCGCTGCAGTAACATCTAATCACTTACTGGTTCCAGCTGCAAGGCTGTGACCCAGATCCATCGTGTTCAATATGAAAATGTTAAAATATTTGAAGCTACATAGAGGTGTTTTAAACATAATATCACTTGATAGAAAGGGCATAAATAACATGGTTTAGGGATTGAGGGACCTGCTTTAAATCTCTAATTACCCTGCCTCTGATGTGCAAAGGCAGTCATACACACACACACACAAATACATGCATACACAGACAGACAGACATATATAACATAAACACACATATATACACAACATATATATGTGTACATGTGTACACACAGATATACACACAAGACTGACTTATTTACACATAAGTACATACATACATGGGCTTCCCAGGTGGCTCAGTGGTAAAGAATCCGCCTGCCAATGCAGGAGACACAGGTTCAACCCCTGGGTTGGGAAGATCTCTTGAATGAGGAGATGGCAACCCATTCTAGTATTCTTGCCTGGAGACTCCAATGGACAGAGGAGGCTGGCAAGCTATAGTCCATGGAGCTCTAAAGAGTTGGATGCAACTGAGCACATAAACACACACACCCCCATACATACATAAACACATGTAAATACCTATGTATATACACACACATAAATACATACATACACGTTCATAATGTATACATGCCGTAAGTATATACACACAAACATAAAAACACACATGCAGACATATATGCAGGAAAGTACGAGCAAATTATAATTTTTCAGCAGTAAGCAATGGTTTGTTATGACCAGGTCTTAATGTACCTGTCTCTTAACCAAAAAATTTTTTTGCCCTATTTCATGTAGTAAAGGCTTTTTTGGAAGAACTTAGAGGAATGGCACAGACCTTTGATGCAGATCGAGTTTCTCAGAAAGGCAGCTTATCACCCTTCTGGATGGGATAACATTGAGTTGTGGCTATTACATAAACATTAGTTGGAGTTTGATCATATTCCATTCATCCCTGGCTAAATACATTTCTTTTTCCAATTAAAAAACAATTCGTACACAGTCAAGAAAATGTGTGCAGTAAAGAGGGGGAAATTGTCCAGCACCTCACCCAGCAAATTCAAATTCTGCTAACATTTTATTTCTCTTTCTTTCAAATCTCTTTTTTCTATGGCTTGAAGTTGCTGGCTTTATTTTGAGCAATAAAAATAGATTTTTCTTGTTTTCTTTCTGATTCCTAAGACAGTGCAAACTATGTAGACAATTGAAGTGGTGCATAAAATCATAAATGGAAGAAGAAACGTCCCTCCCAGTTTTGCCACCAGCAGATGTCCCATCTCTCTGGTTGCTCACGATGCTCCTACACACACATCCAAGTACATTAGATTATTTCATAAAAACAGACTCTTAGGAGACATGCTGCTTGCAACTCACTCTCTTTCACTTATGTCACAGAGATTGTTCCAAGTTAAGAAATTTAAAGTAATCTTTTATAGTGATCGTTTCAGATTCCATTGTTTCATAAGATCACTGAGGATCAATTCTTTGCTGATAGTGAATGGTTTAAATTGGGTGGGGCTAGAATAAATTGTGTCGTAGGAAAGGAGTTTGGGGCTATCATATGACCCTGCAATCCTACTCCTGGGCATATATCCAGAGAAAAACATGATCTGAAAGAATACATGCACCCCAATGTTCATTGAGGCACTGTTTACAATAGCCAAGACGTGGAAGCAGCCTAAATGTCCATCGACAGAGGAATGGACAAAGAAGATGTGGTACATGTATACAGTGGGATATTAGCCATAAAAATGAATGAAATAAGCCATTGGCAGCAACATGGATGGACCTGGAGAGTGTCATACTGAGTGAAATAAATCCCACAGAGAGAAATATCGTATGACATCCCTTATATGTGGGATCTAAAAAGAAGTGATGCAAATGAACTTGCAAACAGAAGCAGACTCACAGACTTAGAGGATGAGCTTATGGTTGCCAAGAGGAAGGATGTGAGGCAGAGTTGGGGGGGGGTGGCTGGGGGATAGTTAGGGAGTTTGGGATGGACATGTGTACACTGCTATATCTAACATGAAGAACCAGCAAGCTCCTGTATAGCTCAGGGAACTCTGCTCAGTGTTATGTGACAGCCTGGATGGGAGGGTAGTTTAGGGGAGAATGGATATATGTATAGGTATGGCTGAGTCTCTTCCCTGTTCATTTGAAACTATCACAACATTGTCTGTTCATTGACTATACCCTGATACAAAATAAAAAGTATAAAAAGAAAGAAAAGGAAAAGGAGCTCTTGGCATGGGTTCACTGGAGAGGGAGGAATCTGAAGGCCTTATGAAATGGTTCAGGTGAAAACATCAGGTCTTGAAGTCACAGCAGTAATGATACGAGCAATAGAGTAATGATACATGTACCAATACATGGCTTATATTAACTCAGTCTGAGCAAAAGTGCTACAAGGTGGGCACTATGTGATTTCCATTTTACAATTGAGGCACAGAGGTTAAATAATCTGTCTAAGGGCATAAGCTAGAAAGTGAAGGAATTAGGAGCAAGCGCAGAGATTTTTACTCCAAAGTCTGTGATCTTAACCTCTATGCAATACTGTACACAAACAGGGATGGAAGAGAAAAGCTGTTGAGTAGATGACAGAGGATTCGGATGAAGGGGTTGTTGGGAATCATTCAGCCTGTTTCCAAACCTTTACCTGCTTATGCTTTGACACTCGCTAAACTCATCTTCCCCAAAAAGTGGGTATGTGGAGTTTTCAGTGCTACCCTGCTCTGCTGGTCCCCAAACAACCCTACAGGGCTGGTTGTGCTGTGAATTGCCAGACTCCTGCAAGGCAATTATTGCCTTTATTCATAGAAGAGAGTAACTTCCTTTTTTTATTGAAAGATAGTTGATGTTCAGTGTTTCAAATACACAGCAAACTGATTCAGTTATACATACATATATACTATATTTCAGATGCTTTCATTATAGGTTATTACAAGATACTGAATGTAGTTCCCTGTGGTATACAGCAGGTTCTTGTTTAATTTTTATTTAGTATTGTGTATCTGTTAACTCCAAATCCCTAATTTATACCTCCCCGCTCTCCCTGGGCTTCCCAGGTGACACTAATAGTAAAGAACTCAGCTGCCTGTGCAGGAGGTATAAGAGATGAGAGTTCAATCCCTGGGTCAGGAAGATCCCCTGGAGGAGGGCACGGCAACCCCCTCCAGTATTCTTGCCTGGAGAATCCCATGCACAGAGGAGCCTGCTGGGCTACAGTCCATGTGGTCACAAAGAGTCAGACATGACTGAAGCAACATGGCACAGCACTTCTACTTTCCTATCTGTAGCTCTACACCGTATAGATTGGTCTCTGTGTATCTATCTAAATGACTAGATCAGATAGTCTTTACATCTGCTGTGTAAATTCTCCCTGAATCAGTTATAACATCTTCCTGCTTCTGTCATTAAGTAAATAAAAATCTTTGACATGTGTTCATCTTTAAAAAAAAACAAAAACTGGAGAAATAGCAATGAAGTTTAAGAAAAACACAAAACTTTGTGGGGGTTAACTGAAGAGTAGGAGATGGTGAGAAAATTATGTCAAAGGCTCTGTTTATGGGAGATGAGAGTGCAGTCTTTGCAGAGATCAAAGTCCCTAATGAGAACATTCCAGAACCACTTGAGAGGCCCAGTGGCGGTAAATCGTGGGGAATGGGCAGTACTCACCCTGAGGCTCCCAGGGAAATAAAGCCTGGAAGAGGAGGGATTCTGACAGGGAGCACAGCAGATTCTGAGACAGCCCTGGGACAGAAGCTTGAGAGGCTCGGATGCGGTGCCTGCCTTTTAAAGCACGGCCTGGGGAAAGTCAGGGAGTAAAGCTGACCATCAGAGGAGCTGACTGAAGCCCAGGGGCTGCAGCAGAGTGGGGTTTGGTCCTATTGTAGCACCTTTCTTTTGGGAAGCTCAAATGGCTTTACCCGGGAAACTGCTCAGCACTCCCCACTGACATCGTGTGTGGGCCCTGGCTCTTCCGACACAGACGAGAGCCCTGACCATCCACATGGTACCCCGTTCCCCAGGAACTCCCCTCCCCATGACCCAGGCCAATACTGGACCAGAGCCTCTGGTTTTAAGCAAAATGGATTCTAAGATACTGGTTCTTAGAGCATGTCCGCCACAGGAGAATTTCTGCTCACCCGGGGACCCATTCCTGGGTCACTCTTGCCAGTTTGGGCAGCAGCTGTAAAGGTGGTGAGAAGAGATGCCCAAGCGTCTGGCCCCAGCACGCGGTGACAGCAGCAGCAGGCACTCTCCATCGCTCGCTTGACACCAGGCTCTCCGATCCTCTCTTCCTGGGGTTCAGTTTCATGCTCACATAATCCCATGGGGAGGCACTGCTGCTGCTGCTGCTAAGTCGCTTCAGTCGTGTCCGACTCTGTGCGACCCCATAGACGGTAGCCCACCAGGCTCCCCCGTCCCTGGGATTCTCCAGGCAAGAACACTGGAGTGGGTTGCCATTTCCTTCTCCAATGCATGAAAGTGAGAAGTAAAAGTGAAGTCGCTCAGTCGTGTCTGACTCTTAGCGACCCCATGGACTGCAGCCTAGCAGGTTCCTCCGCCCATGGGATTTTCCAGGCAAGAGTACTGGAGTGGGGTGCCATTGCCTTCTCCGTGGGGAGGCACGGTGACCCCCATTTGCAGATCAGGGAAGAAAAGCCCAGCGAGATGAAGCAACTTGCCTGGAACCACAAGGAAGGGTTCCCCTGGCACCCCGGCCCTGGAGCCCACACACATGCCCACTGCCCATGTTCTCTCGGAGCATAGCAGGGGACGTGGTCCCTCCAAGCTTCACCTACGTCTGACCCATCTTATCTCCACTCTCCAGAGAAAGGCGTTGTTACTGTTTTTGTTGTTTAGTCATTAAGTCATGTCTGACTCTTTGTGACCCCATGGACTGTAGCCCACCAGGCTCCTCTGTCCATGGAATTCTCCAGGCGAGAATAACTGGAGTAGATTGCCATTTCCTCCTCCAGGGAATCAAACCAGCATCTCTGCGTTGGCAGGTGGGTTCTTTACCACCGAGCCACCAGGATAGCCCAAAGGTATTGAGCCCAGGCTGATTGTAAGTCTCGGACAGAAAATGATGTGACCATCTGTCAGGACCTGGAGTGAGAAGTCCTACCGTGAAGGAAAGCTAGAAATGTGACACAGAGTTCCTCCTGTGGGATCAAGCACAACGGTCCTCTGCACAGAGGGTTGAACTTGACGGACCAGCTGAAATGTTGGCTTTCACCCATTAACAGGTCACAACAATAAATAGGTTCTAGTCAGCAGTTCATCCAGTGATCTCGGGTCAAATGCCTGTCACCTGCAGGCGCCCTCACTCTAGCCTCAATCTGGGGTGTCATTTCTCACCCACTAACCCAGGAGAAATGTCAACAGTGTAGAGGCAGGACCTCCACTGCCCAAGGTCATGGCAAGTGGGGTCTCGAAGCAGTTCCCCCAACCCACCTCTCGGACTCTGCAGTCCTTCCCTCTCAGAGAGGCTGGCCTTATCTTCCAAATACAGGGTGGGCAACTTAGTGGCAACAGCAGCAAGCACTTTCACTGGAAGGAAGATTCCTCTACCCCAAAGAACATTCATTTAGAAAAGCAATTTTTAAAGGACATTTTTTTTTTTAAGTTCACTTTTGACTCATTTGGGAAACTTCCCTGGTGGTCCAGTGGCTAAGACTCCACAGTCCCAAGGCAGGGGCCCTGGGTTCAATCCCTGGTCAGGGAACTAGATCCCACATGCCACAACTAAGACCCAGTGCAGCCAAATAAGTAAATAAATATTTAAAAAATGAAAGATATTTGGGAGTAGGAGAAATTCAATGTTCCAGACACAAACATAGGGATTGGGGGTGGGGCAGTGAGCAAAACACGAAAATCCATCCCCTTTTAGGGCTTCTAGCACTTTCCTTTTTAAAAGATAGATTTTCAAGGAAATAACTGAGGTGTCTGAGTAGCATTTATAGAGAACATTTTCCATGCAAAAAAAATGTTTAATGTGGCTAATTGATACCACCATCACTACCCCTGGATGGGACTTGCTATGCTTGAGAATTTATGTTTTTGTTTAATCATTAGAACAGCCTAGTTGGAGGCAGGTGCTGTCATCCCTCGTCCGGATGAGTGGCCGAGGCTTGGTGGCATGGCTGATGGGGGCCAGCCTGGCTCCACCAGCCATGCCCTTGTTGCAGGAGGAGAGAACCCTAGTCCAATGACAGAGGTTAGAACCATGTCCACAACTCCCAGAAAGCTGGGTGGTGGTTTATAATTGTTGTTCATCAAGGTGGATGTCAGAGACAGCCTTCAGAATCTCAGGGCTCATGTGTGATTTAGTGGAGTTGCTAAACTTCCAGTCCAAGAACTCGTCTGCCGTGATCCACAGGACTCAGTAAAAGTTTCAGACCTCTGCCGGCGCTTCACATCTGTAAACGATCAAAGAATGTGTTAATGAGATTTCCTGTGAAGTGCAGAGGAATATAAACCCTTCCCCGTCTTAACAGAAGTGTAGGGGTGTAACGTTTAATTCTTTGTTTATCTCTAAAGCGGCAGAATGTGGATGCCCTCTCTGTAACATGCTCGTGTTCTGCAGCTCTGCACAGCCCCACAGACAGCGTTTGTTAATTGCTGTTTTCTTGTCCTTTTCCTTCTGCAGATGATCATTCCCGGGTGAGGCTGCAGACCGTAGAAGGCGACAACTCAGACTACATCAATGGAAATTATATTGATGTACGTATTCTGTGGCTCAGTTGGTCAAGGATCCACCTGCAGTGCAGGAGAACCAGGTTTGATCCGGGTTGGGAAGATCCCCTGGAGATGGGAATGGCAACCCACTCCAGTATTCTTGCCTGGAGAATCCCATGGACAGAGGAGCCTGTTGGGCCACAGTCAAAAAGAGTCAGACACAACTGAGTGACTAACACGGATTCTGACCTGTCAGTAAACCCAACTCTTCTGGCACATAGCATCCTGTGTATCTGCTCCAAGACATGTAGACACAGGTTTGACCAAACACAGCAGCCCTGTCCCATACGTGCAGAGCTTGACTGTGAAGACACGTCAGCCTCGGGCTGATTGAGCCTCCCCCACCAACCCCCATGACAGTCTCTGCCCTCTTGGCCGCTCCATGCTTACGCAGACTAAGAAAATGGCATTTCCATCTTTGTCAATAACTTGGGTTATTTGACACTTAAAGAAATCTGTTTGCATATTAATAGGACAAAACTCTCTAATTCCTCATTCGATGATTTGCCGTCTCCTGTCATCACAGCACTTTTAAGTTGCCTTCAAAGTCGTCTGCAGCTGTTAACCAGGACTTCTGACACTCGTAAGACGTGTCATTAAATATGTAGGCTGCTTAATTATTGAAGCCTGCTTCTTTGTTCATTCTGATCATGTTAACTGAATGTCTTACATTAGAATAAATTCTTTGGGAGACAGCATGTTTTCACTTGAAAGAATGAATGAAATCAAAAGTAGACTGAAAATCAAGGGAACACGGCCGTTACCTCCAAGGCCCGAGTTTAGACTGAAGAGATCTCAGCTCCTGAGGCATCGTCCTCTGCGCTTGGACTTCATGCTGGTTCTTAATCCACAAGCATTTCTTTGCACAGGTTTTATTCATGTATGTGGGTTCCTTTCTTGTCTTTGTTGAGTATTACTAAGAATATTAGCCTCACAATCACTAAGAGTTATCTAAAAAATAACTCCTTGGAAAAGACCCTGATGCTGGGAACTACTGAAGACAGGAGGAGAAGGGAATGACAGAGGATGAGATGGTTGGATGGCATCACTGACGCGATGGACATGAGCTAGTGGGAAATAGTGGATGACGGGAGACTCGTGTGCTGCAATCAGTCCATGGGGTTGCAAAGAGTCCGACATGACTTAGCGACTGAACAACAATATACTACAGGATATTTGGATAGTGCTCATTGGGAAGGTTTGGCATTGGGGGTTATAGAGTTGAGGGTGGGGGCTGATAGAGGATTTTGAAGAATAATTCATATCTCAGTCTTCATACACCCCTAGACCCTCCTTTTGCTAATGACCAGAAACATACCCAAGACCCAAGGTAGAACTTTTTATTAACTCAGAGTTTCTTCCTAAGGCACACTGACTTATTCCTTTGTTCAGGAAATGTTTAGGGAGAACTTGACAGGAATACCCAGAGGTTCCTGAGACCTGTTACCTTCTCCCCGAGGCCTCACAACTTGGAATCTGAAGCAAGAACCATCTTTGCTGTGATGCTCTTTCCCTGGGGAAGAGTTCAGGGGAACCCTGTTCATACTGCAGTCCAGCCCTCCACCCCTTGGGGTCCTGGAGCAGAGGGACAGTGTCTGGTCCTGCTGTGTTCCGCCCCATCACAGGCTAGGATGCTGTAAGCCCTCAGCGTCTTCTGAGTCACCATCTGGCAGTAACTGTGATCAGATTAGGCTTGTCCTGGGGGCCTTTTGGACTAAGCTTTAAAGGACAACTGTGTAAGGCTTCCTTCCGGTGGTCCAGTAGTGAGCCACAGCTACTGAAGCCTGCCAGCCCTAGAACGTGTGCTCTGCAACAGAGAGGCCACCGCAATGAGAAGCCCATGCACCGCAACTAGAGAAAGCCCATGTGCAGCAACAGAAACCCAGAGCAGCCAAAAATAAAGATAAAGGGGAAAAAAAAAAAAAAACGGCTGAGTAGGGACACAGAGAGGAGAGGACATAAAAGTCACTAACTTACTAATTCATTCGTTTTTGTGTTTAATAGAGAAAGAGTCAGTATTCAGGGCCACTTTTCACTTAATTGGTGAGATTTTATTGAGCATCTATTACATGTCAGTAACTTTTTGAGTTGCTGGTGTTGTCATTGTGAACAGTTCAGGCCAAAACAGAATACTAAGCACTGACATAAGGGACCTAACGATCTAATGGGGAGAAAGAGACCATCCATGAAGCAAGTCATTGAAGTCTGGTATATTGGACATCAGGAGGAATAGAGTGTCTGGAGTTGGCTCCACTGAGAAGGTGGGCGTCCAGACCAGGTGGGTATCTCAGGGGGTGAGCCTCCAGGCTTGGAAGCAGCCCCAGGAAAGGCCTGACTGAGGAGCACGCCTGGCAGATGTGGGGGGATCTGAAGGGGGTGGCGTCCAGGTGGTGGGGTGAGGGAGGTCATGGGCAGGTGACTGCATGGCAGTGAGGAGTAGGGCTCTTCCTGTGAACCAGGAGGTCAGAGGGTCAGAGGAGTGACTGGATCTGGAAGTGAGAGGAGAGTGAACTGTGGGTTGGCAGGAGTCAAAGTAAAGATGGCTGATGGTGACCTGGCCCATCAAATGCCCCTCCCCTCTCCCAGCACCTTGCACACCCACACGGACAGTGGTGAGTCCCACCAGGCCCTGTCTCGTGGAGCTTATCAGCTGACAGGAAATGAGTGCCCATCAAAATAAGCCTGCTTAGTTCTATTTTGACTCTGTGTCAGAGACCTACTCCTGGTCAGGATAGAGAAGAATGTGTCTGCTTTGGTTGTTCACTCTTGTAGACTTGCTTTCAAGAGCAAAAAGACCTAAGTGGTCTGAGAAGTTGGCGTTTCCTCTCCAGGTCTCTTTGCTCTCTTTTCCAGCTGGCTTTGGGCAGTGTCTTGTGCCTTCTCAGGGGAGAGAAAGAAGATGTGTTAAGGTCTGTGGCAACATTATACGTTTGTGCACGCGCTCGGTTGCTCAGTTGTGTCCGACTCTTTGTGACCCCATGAATTGTAGCCCACCAGGCTCCTCTGTCCATGGGATTTCCCAGGCAAGAGTATGGGAGTGAGGAGCCATTTCCTATTCCAGGATGTTATGTGTTACCTGTGTGTCATTTTCTCTAAGTTGGCTTAATTTGCCCAGATATCAGTCCTGCAATGTCCCTGTTCCCTTCTTGCTTTGGTCCCAATTTCATCTTTCCTCCTTCTTGTAGGATCATGATAAAAGGAAGAAGTCTTGCAGAATTTCTGCTTCTTTAAATTCCTGGTCCTGTTACAGCATCATGTCTTGGTATCTGTAATGTTTAAAAATGATGTTTGGTATACCCACTCCAGTATTCTTTCCTGGAGAATCCCATGAATGGAGAAGCCCTGGCCAGCTATAGTCCGTGGGGTTGCAAAGAGTCAGACACGACTGAACGACTAAGCACAGCACACAGCACATTACTATTGATGTAACTGTCTATACCAATATAACAGAGTATGAGTTAAAGCTTTGTCACATTGCCAGTAACATCCCAAACACAAATGAAATTCTATTGCACATTCCTAGCTGGTTTGCACTCTAATCAGAGTCGTGGTCATGTTATTTCAGAAAATCCATACGTTGTTAGTGTTTATTGCTCATCCATCATCTCTTAGCCAGTGTGTGATTAAGTTACTCACACACTCCTCACTGTGCAGGCATCAGAACTGTTACACATTAATGGCCCTTGGCTTATTAAGAGATGCTCAGTGGTCCCAGTCTGGTAATGTAACTTCCCGGTGATGCAGCTGTTGCTGTTTGAAAGTGCATTCATTTTGGCAAACTTAGTATGTGACTTCTGTGCTGCTTATTGATTTTCAAGTTTGTCTAATATTCTTTCTCATTTATTTTTTAGGGTTATCATCGACCCAATCATTATATTGCTACACAAGGTAAGTTGATTCCAGCTTTGATGTCTTTTTTGGTTGTTTGCCCATTCTCTGTCATTTCATACCTAGCTCACCCTCCCCGGGAACTCTGTCACATGCTGCTGCAGCCCCGGGGGCCAATCGCATTTCCAGCCATCAACACGTGCACTCCTGGTTTCCCATCAGAGGTCCTGGCAATGTAACCATTCAGTTAGAACTTCATATTGAGATCGGTAGAGGAAATGTGTTCATCAATTAATTATTGAATTAACTCTGCCTGCCTTAGCAATTAATCTGACATTTGCTAGAATAGATGTATAGATATTTGTTGAAAACATAGATACTGGATATTCTATGTGTAAAGACCTGAGCTGGTCACTGCTGGGGATGCGAGCCGAATCCAGCAGGCACCGTTATTACATCGGTGTGAGTTAGTAGGGAAGACGTGTACACACGCTGTATACTTAAAACCTTGTGTGAAATCAACATGACGTTGTAAAGCAGTTATCCTCCAATTAAAAATTTTTTAAAAGCCTTAAAGAAAAAAAATGCCAGCGTCATGGGTCCTTTGTGAAAATTAAATAAGATAAATGACACCTATTTCCATATTGTTATTATTACTATAATATTTATATGATTAATATAAAATATATTGATTGGTATGTGATTATAAATATGACTAATATAATAGATATTACATAAATGTATATTTATATTAATATATCAATATAAAATCAATATATTAAATCTATAAGGTTAATATCTACTAAATTTATATTGATATATAAATATAATAAATATTAATATAAATATTATAATAAACATAAATATTATTATTTTTAAAACACCTTTTGTGAGAGGTACAGATAAGTGTTAAGGAAATTCAGAAATTCAGACAAAAAAGAGGTCACTTTCAGGTGGGATGGTTCAGAAACAGCCTTGTGGCAGAGGTGAGCCTGGGCGGGGAAGGTGTGATTGGCAGAGACATTACAAGCAACAGTCTGAAAGCAGCAAGTCCATGCTCCTGGGTAGAAGGCAGTTGGTGTCTCACCGTGGCTAAAGGAAATGGAAGGCCAGAGGAACATGTTGGGAAGTTCATGGTGTGATTTTTTTTTTAATTTATTTAATTCAAGTACAGTTGACGTCCAATGCTGCAGTAATTTCTGCTGTAGAGCAAAGCAATTCAGTTGCACATGTTTACACGGCGTGGTTTCAGTACCATCCTCCCCACCAGTGATGGGGCAGGTCATCTGTGGAGAGTGCGGATCATGGGAGACTGAGGCTTTCAAGAAGAGGTTGCTGAGTCAGTACAAGGTGAACAGAGGAAGTGCTGGGAAATGGAGACACCCACTTGGGTGGAAGCGCTAGGGACAAGTGAAGAGTGAGTTCCTTGTGTTGTATCACTTAATCTTTGTTTCATTAACACATCATATCCCAGAAACAGGCATGAGAATATTTATATTAATATATCAATATAAAATCAATATATTAAATCTATAAGGTTAATATCTACTAAATTTATATTGATATATAAATATAATAAATATTAATATAAATATTATAATAAACATAAATATTATTATTTTTAAAACACCTTTTGTGAGAGGTACAGATAAGGTGTTAAGGAAATTCAGAAATTCAGACAAAAAAGAGGTCACTTTCAGGTGGGATGGTTCAGAAACAGCCTTGTGGCAGAGGTGAGCCTGGGCGGGGAAGGTGTGATTGGCAGAGACATTACAAGCAACAGTCTGAAAGCAGCAAGTCCATGCTCCTGGGTAGAAGGCAGTTGGTGTCTCACCGTGGCTAAAGGAAATGGAAGGCCAGAGGAACATGTTGGGAAGTTCATGGTGTGATTTTTTTTTTAATTTATTTAATTCAAGTACAGTTGACGTCCAATGCTGCAGTAATTTCTGCTGTAGAGCAAAGCAATTCAGTTGCACATGTTTACACGGCGTGGTTTCAGTACCATCCTCCCCACCAGTGATGGGGCAGGTCATCTGTGGAGAGTGCGGATCATGGGAGACTGAGGCTTTCAAGAAGAGGTTGCTGAGTCAGTACAAGGTGAACAGAGGAAGTGCTGGGAAATGGAGACACCCACTTGGGTGGAAGCGCTAGGGACAAGTGAAGAGTGAGTTCCTTGTGTTGTATCACTTAATCTTTGTTTCATTAACACATCATATCCCAGAAACAGGCATGAGGAAACCAAAGGGATGCAACCTGACACCAGTTAGGGGTTGGCAGGGAGGTGCCTGAGAAAAAGTCAAGAATATCAAGAAATCATGAGTGTAAAGTCTCAAACTGGAGGCAGGGAGGCCTGAGTGTCCACTGGGCCCCGAGGAATGGGGAGGCGCTGAAGGATTGAGGCCAAGGTCGGTGGTGAGTCGGGAGACAGAAGAGGTGGTCGTAGCCAGAGACCAGAGTCCCGGCGCCTAGAGCAGCGGTGTCCAGCAGAGCTGTCTGCTCTGGTGGAAATCTCTCTGTGTCGTCCGCTATGGTGACCACTAGCATCCATAGCCACTGATACTCAGCGTGTATCTACTGCAAAGAGGGACTGGATTTCTAGTTTCAACAGCTGCATTTGGCTCTTCCCCATTGGAGGTGTCAGGCATCAGAGCTCTGGGGCAGACAATCTCTGGGTGTGGCCGAAATTATCCTCCTGATCGCCACGGCCACAGCAGAATCCTGGGGGGCACCATCTCAGAGGCCAGTGCTGTGTCATCATGTCCGGATGCTGCACTTGGGTCCAGTGTGCATCCTTCCCTGGAATGAAAGCAGCAGTGACCTCCAAGGTCACTTTGTTGTCATAAGGAGACCCGCGTGGACAGTGCCCACTGTGAGCCTGGCAGAAGCCTGGCCCTTGGTAGGAAGTGCTAAGGGCTCCAGAAAGCACGCACTTGGTTTGTCTCACATCTGGGACAGAGCAAGGACATCTAGACCCGAGTCCAGCCCTGGGAGCTTCCAAACAGAGCGGATCGATATTGGGGCTTCACATCTGTCCTCTAGGCTGTCAGAATGTTCCCGAGTCAGGTCATAACAGCTCTGGTTTATACATGGGATGATTATCAGACATTTGTAGTTTTACAAATTTACATGAACATTTTGTTGCAAAATATACAAAACACTCCTGAGTTCTTGTCGAGCAGCCCGCATTCTCATAGAAAGTATAACCAGAAAATTAAATCCGATTTAAATGTCCACAGTTGAGGGCTGTAGATTCGTGTGACCAAATAGCCAATGGAAGTATAGATTGAAGACCCCAAAGTCCTACATGGGGCCCCTCCCTTGTTCATCCTCTCTGCCCCTCTGCCCCCAAGGGAGGTCACCCCTGGAAGAAAAAAATGCCATAACAGAAGTCACTTTCTGGCCCCATTAGAAGTAGTTTGAATGATACTTATTGCTCTGCAGCCGTCATTGGCAGCCTTCACCCTATCAAGTATTAATGAACAGATATATTTGCAGACAGATGAGAAATGGCAGATGTCCTCAGTTTAAAGGAACCACCACGGTGCCCTTTAGCAGAGAAGGGCCCCCCCCCACACCCTACAGAGCATGGCCCTTTCCTCGGGAACTGGTGGGCCATAGGCTGGACTTTAAAACCTGGCAGTTCTTGCATCACTGTTGCTGGTGCAGGAAGAGGAGGAAATGAGCTGATTTTTAATCTAATGTTCAGTCCAGACAGTACCCGTCCTGTTACAAGTAATACCTTCAGACCATGATGTTCGGATTAAAAAGTCAGAATGTCTTTTCTCCAGTGCACCACAGGCACAGTGTAACTGGTGGCCTCGGGTAGCCGGTGATAAAGATTTCTGCTCGTCAGCAGTAATCGACCGGGACAAGATGGAACATGTTCATGGGTGGCCAACAGAATCACAAACAGCCTGATTCTAAATCCAACAAATGGAGTGATGAAGACTAACAGGCAGATGCCATGTTTAAATCCCTTCTTGCTCTTTTTGCCTCTCTACTTTGCACTGAAACGAGTCTTTAAAATCTGTTCACAGCAGGAACCCCTGAAACTACACGAATGGTCCATTTTCCTGACAACCAGTTCTATCCCCAAGAGTTGGAAATACATAGATTCCTAGCAAGTCCCCTCAATGCAGAGGGCATGTCATGACCGTATCCCTTCAGTCTCTCCCCCTCCCTCCACTTTATTGATTTTTCTATGAGTAACTGACTCTGACCTTTGGTGATAACGGTAATGTTTCTGCAGATTGAAGGGACCACATTCAAGCCAGAGTGGTGGCTTTTTTGAGTGTGTTCTTCCCGTCTCCCCGCCCTTTAATTCTTCTCCATCTGGCAGTTAATATATTGATGTCCCGATGTTCACTGTGTCGCATCTGCCTGGCCAGCTATTAATACGGTTATAAACTTAGAACTAAGGACCTGGCACACAGGGGTCAAAGGACAGAAACTCATGTTTATAGCCACCTGTCCACACTCAGAGCCAGAGTAGAGCTGGGGATTCAAAAGCTGGGTCACAGAGAGAGGAAGTACCCACTCAGGTGGGTGAAGTCACCAGAATGGATCATAATCAATCAGAAGATGCCCCACAGAGACCACCGAAGAGACCACCACATGGGCCGTGAGCCAGAGGAAGCTATGCACATCAGAACCGCTCCTCCACAACCATTCACGAACTCAGGGTCATGGAGAAAGGAAAGGGAAAGAGCTGTGTCCAACTCTTTACAACTCCGCAGACTGTAGCCCACCAGGCTCCTCTGTCCGTGGGATTCTCCAGCCAAGAATACTGGAGTGGGTTGCCATGCCCTCCTCCAGGGGATCTTCCCGACCCAGGGATCAAACCTGGGCCTCCCACATTACTGGGCTGCCTTACTGTCTAAACCACCTGGAGAAAGGTTCTCTTTACTATTATTTAGGTTTATTTTTCAAACTGACTCAAGAGTCCTGCTTCAGAGAACTCAGAAAAGGTGGTGCGAGGTAGTTACAGAAGAAATGGCTGTAAGTCTGTGGTGGACACGGCTGCCCTCTCCCTCTGACTCACGTCCAGGTTCCTCTGTGGGCTGGAGACGCATGGAAACATGGGGGGATCCTGCCCAGAGGATTCTCCTGCATCACAAAATCTGAGGTTCATGTTGCAGTTTAGGGGTGGGGCACCTGTACTTGGCCGGGGTCTCAGAGGAATGGGGGCAGGTGTTAATCCAGAGGGTAGGCCGAGTGGGAGGACACCCGAGATCCAGGAGGAGTCAGGGCCCGGAGGAGACTGTTGAAAGGGGCATGGCACCTGGGGTCTTCTTAGTTGCTGGTTGAAATGGATCACCGCTCTGGAAAAGTTCACACAGACACACAGTTTTGCATGGAAGTTTAGGCATGCTCTGACCTTCTACAATCCAGCCTGAAAAATTCTATGCCCCCCAGATTAAAACCCTTGAATTGGGCAGGGGGGTGGGTGGTGCTAAGAACAAAGAACCAACAGGTAGAGTGACAACACTGATTAAAAGGCTTTGAACAAGGAGCTTTGTTTAACGAATGGCAGAGAGGCAGGGAGGGAAAAGCAAGGGTGTTTCTAAGCTGTGTGGGGTGAGAACAGTGCTTTAAGAAGATTAGTTAGTATGGAGTTATCCTGGAAAGAAAAACCTGGAAACAAAGATAACAGGGAGTAACCACAAGAAAATTTGGGGTAGAGATGAATAGTTCAGACAACAGCAATGACAGGAATGCAGCTGTAGTTTTTATTTTATTCAAGGATCCAGGTTGCATATGACTAAAATATGTTTTCTAATATTAAATACAGTACGTTCTAGTTTCAAAACTGTTCATTTTTAAGCGTGATTCCTTCTCATTTAAGAAAATGCAATCAATATATTTTCTTTATGTTTTAGTAGTTAGGGTTGATATAATACTATTCTTTCTGAAACACAACTTTTTTCTTTGTCCATTCGTTCAGTAAATATCAAGTGCTGTTTATGTACTAGGCTTTGTTCTGTAACTAATTTAAATGTAATTTCCATCCTCCGACCATTTAAGATATTACTTGTCTCGTTTCATAAATAGAAGACTTGAGGCCCATGGAGAGAAGCAAGGGTTGAATACAGAACTAATGCGTAGCTGAGTGCCTGTGCCGTGCGGTGTACATCTTTCTGTGTCTGGATAATGTGTGATCCCCACTGGGCACTGCGTGCTGCCACTTATGTGGGCCTCATGAAGGTCACCCCTCAAAGTCACATGATGAATCTTTTATGAAATGAATCTAGGATCCAACCCTTTCCTTCTAAGTAACCAGTCATGTCCAACCCCACGGACTATAGCCTGCCAGTCTCCTCTGTCTATGGAGTTCTCCAGGCAAGAATACTGGAGTCGGTTGCCATTCCCTTCTCCAGGGGATCCTCCCAACCCAAGAATCATACCCAGGGAATGAACCCAGGTCTCCCACATTGCAGTCAGATTCTTTAACATCTAAGCCACCAGGGAAGCCCTTTCTATATAGCAGTTCTCTAAAAGCAAATTTTCTATGATATGTTCATATCTGAAAACACCTTTTAATTAAAATGGTCTTAAATGTCCTGAACTATGACTCTGAGTATTTGAAATTGTCTTGTTCCAAGTGGGCCTCTGGGCACCTGTCTGGAAGACCTGCTGGTCCAGGACTTAGCTGGTCCAAGGAGCTAATGCTGATGGTGGCAAAGAGACTCAACATGGCCAGATCAAGGCCAAATTCAGAATTCCGGTCAGGTGGCCAACCCTGTCCAATTAGCACAATTCAGAAAAGAAGAAATAATGAAGTAGCTGTCGGGAGCCAAACTATATGGATCTTCACAATCTAAGGTTAGAGAGATATTCATTCTTTTCCTAGGGTTCAGAGTTCAGAGTTTCAGGGCACCAAGTCGTACTGGCATAGATGCAGGAACTGATAGAGAAAACACAATACCAGATAGTTACTTACTGTCCGTCAGACAGAACCACCCCCAGCCTGGCAAGGGCAGTCTGCGTCTCAGGCCAGCCAGAGCGGTAGATGCTTCAGCAGAAGGCCACTTCCTGGCTTGCATCCGAAGGACCACAGAGTTCATACACTGGTCCCCAAGCATCTATCTGCCCATGGCCTGGTGGAGAGCGGGCATGAAGCAGATGACCAGTGGGTTGGCAGCAGCCAGGGAGGGAGTGAAGGGAAGAACAGACGAGCAAACGGGGGGCTGCCGGCCATGTGCCCGACACCAGTCAGGACTGGAATATTCCACCAGGCCCCAAGACGCCTCCTTCTGGCTTGATGACGTGTCTACTGACACAGGTGGATTTTTATCTTCAATATATGTGACTCCTCTCTAAGTTAAGGACTGGTCAACTCCTATTCTGGTGGACACTTTTTCTTTCGACGTGTCAGTAAATTGAGGCACTGTTTTTGGAGACAGTCCATCTTGTCAAAGTCACTTAGTTTAGCTCCCCTTTGACTCTGTTGGTGCATATATAGTCACCTCCATCTACACCTTAGATGGTCAGTCTTACTTGTCCATAATTATAATCTGTTACTAACTTGGAAAAGAGAAACCTGAAACAGATTTCCTCCCAAGACTTTGAGCGAGGGGCAAACTTTCACATGAAAATAATAGGGGCTTCCCTGGAGGTCCATGGTTAAGAATCCGCCTTGCAATGCAGGGGACACGGGTTCGACCCCTGATCCAGGAAAATCCCAGCTGTCTTGGAGTGACTACACCCTTGTGCCACCACTCCTGAAGCCCACGTGCCCTAGAGCCTGTGCTCCACAATAATAGAAGCTACTGCCATAGGAAGCCTGCACACTGCAACGAAGGGTAGCCCCTGCTTGCCGCAACTAGGGAAAGCCAATATGCAACAAAGACCCAGCACAGCCAAAAAATAAATAAATAAATAAAGCTTTTTAAAAAATAAAGAAAAGGAAAATAATAAAAAATGTGGGTCATGAACGTTTACAGTGAAAATACCTTCAGGTCCTCCACTACTGTAGAACAGTTGAAACTTTGCTGCTGTTGAAACTTTTCGTTCTGTTTACTCTTCATCTGTTTTTCTTCTGAATTTCATCCTTATACCCTGTGTGGTATGAACATTGTTAATAAGGGTTTTCAGAAAGATGACTGTGGGTTATGTTTTCCCAGGCATCTGAAGCAGTAAATACCAGTGCTGAGAACAGGACACCGCTTCACTCAGCAGGTCAAGACTTGTCAGAGGGTCAGCACAAGTCCCACACACTCTGTAAAGAGCTTTCATCTCCTGGGTTCTGGCCTCCAGGTGGAGATGAACACTTGAAATTATTTCTCAGTAGAACTGAAACATTTTTTTTATATCCAAAGCTAAGCCTTCAGTAAACATCTTTTGTTTTTATCCTTCCAAGCACCAGCTCTGCACGCTCCTCAAGTACAGATTCTCCATTAGCTGCTATTGTTCTTCCTGCTGAGCAGTTCCCCCATTATCAGGGGGTTGTAGGTCACGTTTGGATTCACTTATCATATCCTACTAAAGATTGGTTGACAAGTATTGGTCAGTAAAGGGGAATATTCTCTGGTCTGCAAACTTCAGGAGGGAGGCTGAGAGGAAGTGTGACTTATATGCAGACCTCTGAGGAGGTCTCAGTATCCCTGACACCCAGGGCCATGCCCTCCACGTGGGGCCCACCTCATCTTATTCTCCATCTACAGACCTTCAAGGCAAAATGAACAGGCACAAGGAACAGCTTATCCACAAACTTCCTCTGAAACAATAAATTTTCTTCACCAGGTTAATTTCAAAGCTACTGGCCAATGAGCCCAAAGATCTGATCACAGACATCGCTCAGCCCTGTTCTCTTCTTAAACTCAGTCGTTAGAAGGGAGAACATTTAAAGCCGGCTTGTGAATAAAAGGATGAAACCGAAATTAGACCATGTTAGATACCATCCACCGTGTTGTCCTAGGGGCTAAGGTGGAAACACATCCCTCCAGGAAGGGAACCTAACTTGATACAGAACAATTGGAAGACAATGATGTCCTGCAGGTTCTGGATCCTTGAACCAAATGCTTTTCAAATCTTTCAGAGTAATTTACAAGTGTTCCTGTTTTGTTTTTTAATATTTATTTATTTGGCTGCGTCAGGTCTTAGTTTTGGCACGTGGGATCTTCTGTTGCAGCCACAGACTCTCTAGCTACGGTACGTGGGCTCAGTACTTGTAGCGAGAGGGCTTAGTTTCCCTGCATCATGTGAGATCTTAGTTCCCCGACCAGGGATTAAACCCGTGTTCCCTGCATTGCAAGGTGGATTCTTAACCACTGGACGACAGGGAAGCTCCCAGAAATGTTCCTCATTTAAAGTAGAAAAATTATAGCACCTTTTAGAGCTGGTACAAATTTTAAAAATCTTTAAGTCCAGCTCCCTTCTTTTGTCATCGAAGCAGTTGGAACTTAAAGCACAAACAGCTTTAAGTGACTCTCATCCATGTCAGCTCAAATGAGTCACATATGTAGAAGGCTTTGTGAACTACACTGGTGAGCATTCACACTTGAATAGGGCTTATGCCGGGTTCAGCTTAGAAGGAACATCCTGGGTTTCTGGCCTCCTAAGGTGCCTCAGTCAACAGTGAGGAAGAAATAGAAGGTCTCATCATTCTCCCAGGTTCAGCCCTGAAAGAATGGAGCAGTGACTAGTGCCCAGGTGTTTTTCTCCAGGACTGGCATTCCCCCACCTTCACCCACTTTTGCAGAGCAAAGCTGTTGCTTTCAGGCCTAGTCCACTGAAAACTGAACCAGTATTTCTGTGTATCTATCAAGGGCCTGCTGATCGTGGAGTCAGGGACAGAGCATGACTCAGGAATTAGACAATGTGGCAGCCAGCTGTTACCAACCTGTGAGTTTGCTGCAGTGTCAGATTTGAGCAGGACTTCGGCTGTTTAGGTCCGTCTAGTCAAGGCTATGGTTTTTCCTGTGGTCATGTATGGATGTGAGAATTGGACTGTGAAGAAGGCTGAGCACTGAAGAACTGATGCTTTTGAACTGTGGTGTTGGAGAAGACTCTTGAGAGTCCCTTGGACTGCAGGGAGATCCAACCAGTCCATTCTGAAGGAGATCAACCCTGGGATTTCTTTGGAGGGAATGATGCTAAAGCTGAAGCTCCAGTACTTTGGCCACCTCATGCGAAGATTTGACTCATTGGAAAAGACCCTGATGCTGGGAGGGATTGGGGGCAGGAGGAGAAGGAGATGACCAAGTATGAGATGGCTGGATGTCATCACGGACTCAATGGACTTGAGTCTGAGTGAACTCCGGGAGTTGGTGATGGACAGGGAGGCCTGGCGTGCTTCGATTCATGAGGTGGCAAAGAGTCGGACACGACTGAGCGACTGAACTGAACTCAGCTGTTTCTCTCTCCCAGCCCGAAACCATTGAGCTGGTGGAGAAGTGAGCCCTGATTCAGCCCAAGAATCACTCTTCCTGAGTCTCGGGACCAGGATCCTTTATTGCCCATCAAGGTGGTTTTGGATGAGTCTCTCAAGGCAGCAGACTTGAGGAAGTGTCTAGCCATTGCAAGCTCCCTTTCTCGCCTTCTCATTCAAAAGGATACTTCTGGAAACTTCCTGATACCATTGAAAACGCAAGACTGCCTTCACTCTGCTCTGTCTAGGGAGTCAACTTACCTCTATTTTATTCATTTATCAGATTTATTCTCTTTTGTCTCAAATAAAAGCAGATCCACTTGTGCACTGAGAAAAGCTTAATTAAAGAAGAGAGTGACTAAGGAAAGCCTTTATGTCTCTGACAGTGGCCCCTGAAGCATGTGCAGGGAAGTTTTTCCCTTTGTCTTGCTTCTCCTTGACAGAAGGCAGGCGGGTCCTTTGGGTCACCCAGCCCCTCCACGCTGAACGCTGCCATTCTTTTTTTTTCTCCTTGATTGCTTCTCTCTGTGCCCCTCTTTGGAGCGTGAACAAGCACTCAGAATGAGTACACGAGGCTTCTCTTTGGAGACGGGCCTGATGGATGTTCTGCGACTCAGCCTGCAGGAGACTCTTGTGCTGCGAGCATCTGTCACGTTCCTCCCTCCCGAGGCTGCAGACACTTTGTCGGCTGCCTCCGCCCAGCTCTTCGAGCAGTGTTTCCGTCCAGCTTGCCGCGGGGATCAGGAACCAGCAGATCCCCAGGAGTGCGTCTCTGTACCTGAGAGTGTGCTCTTGCCCTTCTCTACCGACCACCTGTCCGTTCTCCTCTACCACGAGCTCTTCTTTGGAGGCCTCATCTTTGCCGCCACTCGGATCTGACTTATCTGCTGTATCCTTCAGTTTCCATGTCAAGAACAATAGCAGCCTTTGCATTCACATTCACAGTGGTAGAGCTTCCCAGGTCGGCACAGTGGTAAAGAATCCACCTGCCAATGCAAGAGATGCAAGAAGATACAGATTCTATCCCTGGGTCTGGAAGATCCCCTGGAGGAGGAAATGGTAAACCACTTCAGTATTCTTGCCTGGAAAAGTCCCATGGACAGAGGAGCCTGGCAGGCTACACTCCATGGGGTCACAAAGAGTCAGACACGACTGAGCACACACCCAGACTTGCAATCCTGTTCACAGCGGTACCACTGCAAGATGGAAATGTTTATGTAACTGCTGGGAATGTGTGATTCTAAAGGAGGGCTGGGTTTAGTCCAAAAGGAACAAAATCCAGTTTCAGTTCAAAGTGAAACCTGTGACAAAACAATAGTTAACAACCACCCTTGAAAGAGGAGCTTCCTAGGTGGCTCAGTGGTAAAGAATCCACCTGCCAATGCAGGAGACATGGGTTCAATTCCTGGGTCAGCAAGATCCTCTGGAGAAGGGAATGGCTACCCACTCCAGTATTCTTACCGGGGAAATCCCATGGACAGAGGAGTCTGGCTGGCTATAGTCCATGGGATTGCAAAGAGTCAGACAGGACTAAGCGACTAACACTTCCACTTCACTTTCACTTCAACAGTTCACTCAAGCAAAGGGGGTTTCAGAAATGCCTTGGAACATTCTAGTCCTGCCAGGAGTCACCCTGTTGCTGGTTTTTGTTTGCAAATATTCCTTTGTTTTTGCAACATGGTCACAATCCAATCTTTGAATTCTATGGATTTCATTTGGCCCTAAGCTTCCTTCATATATAAACATGTTTTATGTCAATAACCGGGACATGGCTTTTACCCCTCCCAGAGATGGTGGAGCAGAATGGTTGGTTAGAGAGTAGACACTGACGTTACACTGTTGGAGCTCAGACACCAGCTCTGCCAGCAGTCTCTCCACAGGTATTAGCTGAAACTCTTGTCATCATTCTGTTGATTCCAAAGACACAGCTCTCAAAGCACATAGGCAGCCAGGCTTTAACCCAAGCGTAGCGTATGCGCACATCGTCTTCATAAAAGCTAATACATCCTACACCTGTTTTTGCGTCTTCCAGGATGTACCAAAGGGAACCACTTAGGTTTTCACCAGCGTCCCACATTCCCCTCCAGAGTACAAAAACAATCGTCACTGTTATTGACTTTTAAACAGATGTGGGTTGCAAAGACAATAAGCTGTCATCCATTGCAGAAAGCACATTTTCCTTTGGCTTTTGAAGTCTTGCAGACACTGACCGTTTCTGACTGCCACAAAGGACACCAGTGTGGGGTCCTGCAGGCCTCTCTGAAGCATCCTTAGGGTCAGGTTACAGGTAAGTGAAAACAGCTTAATTCCAAACTGAACAAGTCCCTCTCCAACAGGCTTCATCCAAACCAATTTCTGATCAAGAGTCACACAGGATGCTTTAGAGAGAAACTTTGGAAGCCAAGAAACCACTAGAGAAGAAAATGGAGCTGAGCAGTGATCTGGGAAAGAGAACAGATGACGGAGAAGCAGAGAGGGAGTTAGAGGAAGACGTAGGGAAGACCTGTGCCCTAGGCCTGTTTCTGCAGCCTCTGTTGGATGGAGCCGGCAAGGCAGACTCTAGCTTCTGCTTGGCTGACCAGATGCCTCAAAGCGGCCAATCTGCACCAGGAAGCTGGGAGACAGAGTAGGGCTGGAGGAAGAGGAATTCTTGCTCCAGGCCACTGGGATCAGCGTCACATAGTGGAGGCCCAGGAAAGGTGGGGGTTCCTTGACCCCTGCACATTAGCTTAAGAGAAAGACCATGGAGTCCGTCACTGATGTGTGTACAATGATTTTAAAAATTAGTGTTCTTTTTAAAGTGGAATAACATTATCATGGTTAATATGTTCTTTAAAATAAAAAACCCAATGAAATATTTACATGCAAATAATAAAATGCAGACATTACACTAGAAAGTAATTGTGGCTTTGAGTCCTTGCAAGTGACCCTACCCTGACCCCACACCCCAAGCCCCACTGTTCACACAGAGGAAAATGAAAGGGATAGTAACAATTTTTCCAATAATTTGTTAGGAAGTTTCCAAAACAAATTTTCTAGCAACACAGAGACCAATTTTATTCTGCTTTTCTTTTCTAACAGAGATTTTGTTGTAAGTTTTCTTAACGTTGAGAACATTGGTACCACACTGAAGAATCTCTTAATTTTTAGTATGTCAGTGTTTTATAATTAAAAATATGTTTGTTGGTTTTAACAAAACGCTGCTAGCGATTTAAATCATCACATGGCAGATGTGCTATGGGAGCACCAATATTATTTCTAATATAATTTTTTATTTTTTAGCCTTTATTCAGGATTTTATTAATACTTGAGTATATCTAAATGGTTAGGACTATTTGTGTATCAGAAATAATTTAAGGATGGTCTTGTAGATTTTTTCCTTTAAATGTCTCATACAAATTAATTTTAACACATGTTGCTTTTGTTTAAGAAAAAAGAAAACTTCTAAAAGTATCATTTCAAACTTTGGTTTCAAAGCCACTATTTTCATTTACTTTTGTTTCAAGGTCTTAAAGTAGTGGGTAAGAGAAAGGAAGAGGGTATTCAGAATACATGACTCATTTTAAGTTTGCTTTTTTTAGAAATGTGCTTCTTTATCTGTTTTTGCTGTTGACTTGAGACATAGTTAAAAGTGGTGTGGAAATGCATGAACTTTGTCCTTATAAAGATAAACTAAGGAAAACCACAATAAAAATTATAAAAGCTATTTAGAAAATTATAACAGAAAAGAAACTAAAATAATGACTAATCAAGATAGGATGAACTCTTATTGGAACTAAGATACTAGACAACACAAAGATGAAAAATGGTAAGGTGATGATTAGAATTAAATATGAAGTTCCTGGCATCTCTTTGGAATATAGTAGGTATTATTTAACATATCTTTATTCGTGCTGGTGTGCTAGTATTAGTTGCTCAGTTGTGTCCGACTCTGCAGCCCCATGGACTGTAGCCTACCAGGCTCCTCTGCCCATGGAATTCTCCAGGCAAGAATACTGGAATGGGTAGCCATTCCCTTCTTTAGGGGATCTTCCAGACCCAGGAATTGAACCCAGGTCTCCTGCATTGCAGGCAGATTCTTCACCTTCTGAGCCATCAGAGAAGCCCCATATTAAGTAATGCCTACTATATTATTCTCTGTTGTTCTTAAATATTTCATAATTACTTCTAGCTGAATAAGTGAATAAGATGAGAGTCAGCGTATTACCCAGAAAAGAGCCAGAGATTGAAGGGCTATGACAGACACTACAAAGATTTCCAGGCTCTTTTAGAGTTTATATGTAGCCTGTCCATTTGTGTTTGTTTATACCAGTTTTCTCATAAGTAAGTCTGACATGACTTACTTTCGGGGTCCAATCAGGATTTCTTATGTTCTTGGGCTGCACCTGAAAACCAACATCCCATGCTAGTTATCTAGAGAAAGCCGTGGATATTTGCACAGCTCATATTGGCACACTTTCTTGTGTCAGTCTGAAAGAATTTTAGGGCATGGTTTGAGTGCTGTGTCCCATCCGTGAGAATGGCATGTCCCAGAGGGACGGATGCGGCACACACGGTGGATGCCGAGTTTTCTCAGATGTTAGAGGAGCACACACACCTTGTGAGCCAATGCAGGAGAAAGAGGGTGATCAGCAAGTTCCTGCTCACCAATCAAATATGCTTCAACTTAAAAAGGAAAAGAAAGGAAAACAAGTAGAAAATTAAAACAAGAAAGACTTGGGCTGTGTAAAAAGGGATTTGTTATTGTGTGAGAGCCACGTAAATATAGGAAATATAGTAACAAAAAAGAAAGGAAAAGAGGGAGGAAGGAAAAGAAAGAAAACAAAGTACTATTTGACATCATTAATTTAGTCATCACATTTGACGCTACTTCTTAGCAAGGCATATTTCATAATAGCGCCAATGCCAAATTTCTCTTCTTTTTACTACATTCAAATTGAAATTCCAGTGGGCTGATCACTAAATAAAATTTCTAGTAGATGTTCTGGTGAACATCCTTATTCTATAATTCTGGACAAGAAGGGTGTTTCACATAAGAGTTGCCGTTAGAAAATGCTGCCAGTTATACTTTTGAGTTTAGATTACATAAAGTATTCTCATGTTTTCCCCATCATAGAATAATTCTTAGTGTTTGCTTCGAAATCTTTAGTTGATTTTTATTGTTCCTTTTAAATGATATTTGAGGGACAGGGATGCTCTTAACAATTCAGGAAAATAAACATTAAATCCCATGCAACCAGCCATCTCAGCTTTGCTTTTCTTTTTCTGCAGCTGAAACCAAAACTTATTCATAAAGATTCCATGATTTTCCCTTATGTAGCTTCAGAGGAGAGCCAATGCACCTATCAAATAAGTGTTGTTAGGGTTTATTAATTATTAACGCTAAAGCCAACTGTTTTCTGTGTCGCCCTTATGCCTTTTGCGATGACCAGATTCAGTCCATAAAGCATGGTGGCATATTTTAACTTTTACATTTCACTACTGCAAAAATGAAAGGCTGCTAAATGTGAAATATAGACATACGTGTTATGGAAGCATCATATTGAGAAAGCACGTAAAGTTTTCTAATAAAAACTTACTCAGAAGCCACTAAAGGAAGGGACGTCTAATGCTCCAAACATTGAGTAACTGACTTCATAATACTTCATGTAGATTATTTCCAGCAGCAGTGAAAACAATAATGGATCAGAAATTTAGGGCCAGTTTTATTTATGAGTAAGAGCTTGAAAATGAATATGTAAATCCTAGGCCCCTGTTTTCCATGTCGGTGTCCCACCATCAAGGGTCTTCTCCTCGGATGGAGTGAGCCAGAAGCCCCAGAGCCTGAGACGGGCCACGCCCAGCCAGCGTCCAGAGCCCTCAGCCTCTTTGCTGGCACAACAGTCTTGGGCTAGACTCCTGCTCGGTTTTATCCAGATCTGCCCTCTAAGAGCAGCCCCTGTTGTCCACAGTCTGACTCAAAGGTCAGTTCGTCCATGACCCACCAGTTCCTGAGCCCACCCAGATCAGGCCGGAGCCTGATCCAGGCTGCTCCGCACCTGGAGCCTGGCAAGTGGCACTGGGGAAGCCAGAGGGGACCCGACCGCCTGCCCAGCCTGCGTGCGCTTGTCCCGGAATCCCCACCAGGAGCCACATGCTGTGAGCCCTGGGCTTCAGGCATCTCTGCCCGGATGTCTCTTTACTGTTGTTTACTGTCCATAGTCAGTGTTTTCCTGTTTCCTGGGAGCTTTTGTTCATAGGCTAGATCTGTCCTTTCTGGACACTGTCATCCATCTGCACCTTTGGGGAGCTCAGAGGCTCCTCTGGACTTGGCCTTTGGATACTTGGCTCAGCTTTCCAGCCCACTGGGTCCCCTCCTCTGGGCCCTCTTCCTTCCGCCTCTTCCTTCTTCCCTTCCTCCCTCTTTCTTCCTTGTGGCTGTGGACACCTCATCACATGTCAGCCTGAGAAACCAGGCACTTCCTCCTCTGCGTTCTTCCTGGAAGGCAGGCTTTCCGTCTAAAAGATTTCCTCCTACTTGTGTTTTTCTACTACTCATGAAATCTGAACCCAAAATTTTTGTTAAATTTTTGCATTCTCTCAGAAGATGGCTCCATGTGTGTCCCCTCCCCCATCAGGTGGCACTGAGTCGCCCATACTGGACATTCCACCCAAGGGCCTGCCCCCCAAATTCCTCCCGGCAAAGTCACATCCACTCTACAGTTCAGCACTGCAGGAGAAACACTATTGCGAGAAGAAATACAACTTCCTCCTGACTTTGACTACTGTAGACATAAATACGGGCTTCCAGGTGGCACTAGTGATAAAGATAGTGCTAGTGGGAGAAGGCAATGGCAGCCCACTCCAGTACTCTTGCCTGGAAAGCCCCATGGATGGAGGAGTCTGGTAGGCTGCAGTCCATAGGGTCACAAAGAGTTGGACACGACTAAAGCAAGCTAGCATGCATGCACTCAGGCATAAGTACATTGCAGGCTGACTGGTCTTCAAATGGTTTTGCTTGTGAATCCCCAAAAGAAGTTTGAAAAAATTATGTACCCACTTTGAACATTTTAAGTTGCTATCTAAAATTTTCATCATAAGTTTATATAAGTTTACTTGTTAATAGGAGATAGACAATATTAAATTATTTTCTAAGGTAAAATGAGAATGGATGAAATGAGAATAAATATTTTATGATATTACAATAAATAGACTTTAATCACCTTACAGATTAAAGCATGCCAAATCTGAAAGAAAACACATGAAACTTTCATCCATGGGTTGTATCCAGGATAGCTTCAGTGGTCCCACAGAACAGCCCAGCTGCAGTTAAAAGAATAAATGTTCCCAGGCTCTGCCACTTTGGATGTTGTGAATTCAGAGCATCTGAGCATGAACCAAAATATCCCATTTTTAATGCCAAATTTTGTCTTTCACAGAGATATGTTTCATAAGGGGAGGCGGGGAGCATTGTGGGTTTCTGCAGTGTTTCGCCCATCCCTCAGTCTCTTCACCTGGGCAGTGCCCCATAGTAATAGCTGAGATGAGTGAGGGCTTTGTCATGTTCAAGAAAGCCCTGTTCTAGACTCCTTCTCGTAGAGATCAGTATAGGCAGAGTCCATAAAGCTGCTGAGTGTATTAATACTATTTTGAAAACTATCCACATCCCGCCTAGAAAATATCCGTGTGTCTGCAGAGGTGTGCACGTCTCCGTTGAAAGTTAGGAGTCCGGGGTTGCTGACCTCACCACACTTTATGGGCACATGTGGCGTGTTCTTGCCTTATCTGTACCTGGTACAGCCTCAAGCTTCTGTGAAGCAGGGGCTGTGTTTCTGTCATTCACTGTGGCATCCTCACCGTCCCAGGATCCCGGCATGCAGCAGGCTCACCTGTGGATACAGGTCACACACTCAGATCTCCCCCAGGAGCTGGGAAGGGGGTGAATGAGTGAAGCAAGCTCAGAGGGGTCCTGGTGGGGGATCCTGCAGGGGGTTCCAGGTACACGGCACCTGCAACAGCCAAAGCCATGAGTGGAGACCCGGTCCAGGCACAGAACTGGGGGGCCAGGTCTGCCTCATTCAGGAATCTAGGATTTACTCAGTGGGAACCCCTTGGAAGACTTTTAAGCAGGAAAATGACGCTTTGCAGAGGTGAGCTGTGGCTGAGATGGAGAGAAAAGAGTGAGGGGGACTGAGGGTGAGGCTGGGCTGGTCATTCAGGGGCACGTGGCTTGAGCTGGGATGGTGGGGGATGGAGGGAGTAAACCAGAATGTGCTGGGTTCTAGAAACGCTTGGGTACAGGGGAGGTTGGTCCTGCCAAGGAGGACAGTGCTTATGAACCTGAACTTGGGAGGGGCCGTGCTCGTGAACTTGGACTTTATTCTGTAGCAATGGGATCATGGGACTTTTAAGAGAACATTGATGTCATAAAAAATGCGTTTAAAAGGTGGTTGATGGTGCGTTCCTTCTTTTTTATTCTTGCCGGGATCGTGATGACTTGTACACGTGCACCTGCACGCCCATGGATGCTCACCGGGTGGTGTTGTGACTAGTGGGGCCAGACCTCAGGCTCGGCCCCGTGGACAACTCTGCCGACTTCTCTCTGCCTCAGTGACCTTCCAGTAAAGTGGGGGAATGTGAAGTGAAAGTCACTTAATCATGTCCAACTCTTTGCAACCCCATGAACTATACAGTCCATGGAATATTCCAGGCCAAAATACTGGAATGGGTAGCCATTCCCTTCTCCAGGGGATCTTCCCAACCCAGGGATCGAACCATGGTCTCCTGCATTGCAGGCAGATTCTTTACCAACTGAGCCACCCAAGTGGGGGAATAGTAGTGCCTATTAAGTAGGGCTGTGATTTTAAAATTAATGACATAATATATCTTGTAAGACACTCAAAGGAGACCTGAGAAATAGGAAGAGCTCAAAAGAAGTTAGGTTTTATCCTGTTTACAGTGGAATACAGTGGGGCATATCTGAACTCCTTCTTCCCTTCCAAAAACTCTCGTGCATCACTGTGATCTCCAAGGACCTTGACTTCCTGTGGCTCTAATTAACGCAGAAAACATACTGCATAGAAATGAGAATGTGAAACGGAGAGGGCAGAGTCATCTATCAAGACCTTGACATTGTCATTTTTAATATCTCTCACTGCACATGAGCCGGAGAAATAGTCTCAACACAATAGAGCCATCCTTGGATGTCTTTCACTCACGGCTTGTCACTGTTTTTATTCTGCTCTCATTCTTTCTGCCCCTTCTTGTTGCTGCTCCTCGGGGGGCTGGGTGGTGTAAGAACCACCCGTTTGCATGTCTCCTTCTCTGCCAAGAGAGGTCTGTGTGTGCCGATGGTCATCAGGGAAACGGGGTGTCGTGCCGGCCTGATGCTATTGAAGTTTCAAGACCTTACTTTCAAACGCTTTGGTCCCCCTAGGACAGCTGCTGAGAATAACCTTCCCACCTATTGTACCAACGTCTGTAAAGGCATAGCCACACGGATCATGGGCCCCTACCCAGCCAGCAACTGCAGAAACAGATACCTTCCGGGGTTGTCATCCCAGCTGTTGATGCCAGAGGGACAGGGTTTACGGCACCCTTTGCCTGCTGTTTTGGATTCCTTGTCATAGGAGTTTAGCTGTTTGTCCACCCCAAGAGCAGTTGCCTGTGACCTCTCCATGGATCACACCCTTTGCTTTAAAGATACCCTGAAATAGTTAAGTAAACATCGTAAAAAACCTGTGTCACCTTGACTTCTGCTTTGCCCCTCAGTGAAATGGTACAGCCATGTTCCCAGATGATATCTTATGAGTGAAAGTGAAAGCATTAGTCACTTGGTCCTGTCCGACTCTTTGCAACCCTGGGGATCGTAGCCTTCTGAGCTCCTCTGTCCATGGAATTCTCCAGGCAAGAATACTGGAGTGGGTTGCCATTCCCTTCTCCAGGGAATCATCCTGACCCAGGGATCAAACCCAGGTCTCTTGCATTGCAGGTGGATTCTTTACTGTCTGAACCACCAGAGAAGCCCTCTCTTATGAGTCAAGTTCCTTCTAAATCAGAAAGAATTGGGACTTCTTGATTCGAAGAACTTATATGCGGGTTAGACTATTCAGTAGATTCAAAAGCCACAGATCTTGGGTGTTCCACCTCTGAATGAGACCACCTGACAGTTAGGTCAGAGGTGTATCCAAATGCCTGGATGCTGAATCTCTGTGGCCCTTCCCCACGAGACCAACTCTCCCAGGCTAGTAAACCCAGAGACTCTTGGGTTAGGTCATCAGAATTTTGTAAAGCTGCACAGTGATTGTAATTTGCAGCCAGAGTTGAGAACCGTTGGTGGAAGCTAGAATTACACTCAGGCTCCAAATGATGGATTGGGTTGAGATTGGATGGAAAGCATTGGGAACAGGGGGACTCCAAGGAGCCAGCTGCTCAGTGGTTGGAACCAGCTTCTGCAGCACTGCCCAGCAGCATTCTAGAGACCGGGGGACCCTCATGCTCACTTTGAAGAAGGCCTTGCAAAAGATGCCCCCCTTTATAATAAATCAGGAAGAACTGGTGCAATGTTCTTTCAAGCTTCTACAGATAATCTCCAAGAGATGTCAAGAAAGAGACTCCTATAAGTATTATCTATTAATAGAACTTAATATTTATATGGGGCTTCCCAGGTGGTTTAGATGGTAAAGAATCCACCTGCAATGCAAGAAACCCAGGTTGGATCCCTGGGTGGGGAAGATTGCTGGAGAAGGGAATGGCTATCCACTCTAGTATTCTTGCCTGGAGAATTCTGTGGAAAGAGGAGCCTGGCAAGCTACAGTCCATGAGGTGGCAAAGAGTCCACACTCTTAATATAATACTTTAATAGTAAATAATATGGTTTATAGCAATGCATACAGAAGTACTCATTCATTCATTTATTTATGAGCCCTGCTCTGTGCTGGGTACTCCACGGACCCTAAGGATAGAGCAGTAAACACGACAGCCACGTTCCCTCCTCCCAGGGGAACTTGAGAGAAGTCATCACAGGGGCTCTAGAGTCAAGAAAGGGCCAGTGAGTTGCACCTGGGAACTTGCCCAGCCTTGAATGTCTCTGTTGGCACTGAGGGGAGAGGAAGATTTCTTTCTGAAAGCACACGCATCTGCAATGCTGAGGCACCAGATTCATCCACGGTAGCCATTGTCGTCAGAACTGGTTCTGGAAGTTTCCGAGCAGGTGGCACAGGCCTGTGTGTCTGGTGGAAGCAGAGTGTCACCCCTTTGTTTCAGGGTTGCATCTGCACAAAGATGGACTTGAGTTATTTTTTCCTTGTGAATGAGTAACAAGCCGTTAAGTACACAATGGAGACACCTCTCTTCCCGTGAGCTAGCAGCGTAATGATTGATGAGATCCGATGTTTACTTGTGTCCCCGGTAACCTTGACTGAAGTCACTGAAATCTTCAGCCCGTCCATCAGGAGAATGGCACGCACACGCCAAGGGACGGGGCAAGCAGCAGGCAAAGCTTCGTGGGGGGCAGCGCTCAAGGTCCCATAAAGGGACTCGACGCAGAGGCTCAGGAGGTGGAGGGGTTCTCACGAGGAGGGCAGAGTGTAGTCACAGCAGCAGGAGGAACAGTAGACATTTGTATTCAGGGAAAAGGGAAGGAAGCTTGACAGTGAGGAAGAAGAAAAAGAAGAAACTGATACCTGGTCAAGAGGAATGGTCAGTGACTAAAGGGGCCAGGTATGCCCCCTTTGCTCAGCCAGCAAGTGACCATCAATAAATAGCTTTAAATGCACCCTTTTTTGGTTTCTGTGTTGGCTTTTGTGTTGTTTTTTGCATCTTCAGCTCTTTTATGGCCTTGGGCTTTAGAAGTTTTAATTTCCTTAATGTTCATTTTGTAAGGCAAACGAAAATTAGAAGCTCTTCTTCCTAACCTATGACTTAACCTACTGATTTCTTCAAAATAATTTGTGGAGAAATATTTCTGTTTTTACTGACCAGATTCTACAGCCAATGATAATATAACTCTTGGTGAGATTTTTTTTTTAATCTTGACATAGAAAACCAAATATGTACAAAAACTGACAGAATTGTATAATGAATCTTCATGTAGCCATCATCTGGCTTAAAAATTGATCAATTTACAGCTCAAATTGCTTTAAATATAACTCCAATTTATCCTCTCCATTCCTCATACTATTTTAATGTAAATGCACCTTGGGTTGTTGTTTTGGAGGGTTTTTTGCACCTGGTTTTTGTCCTAACATGTTACTGTGTATAAAATGCCTGAGTCAGCGCTCATTCCACAGATTCTCAAAATAACCCTCAGCCGTATTCCTGAAATCAGTATGTAGATAAAGAGACATGCAGTTACTAAGGTCACAGTGTTATTTTCTGGCTTTTTTCTCTAATTATAACCATCCCAGGGGGTATGAGATGGTATCTTACTGTGGCTGTGGTTTGCATTTTCCTAATGACTAGTGATGTTGGGCATTAGAGAAATGTCTGTTCAAGTGCACTGCCCATTTTCATTGGTAAATTGGGTTGTTTGTCTTTTTTCATGACCAAGTAACTTGCCCCACATCACACACTCGGTTCAAAGCCAGAGGCAGATCCAAAACCACATATTCACATATTCACACTCCAAACCCAGGAATTTACAATGTCCAGATCCAACAGCACAGCTGTCCAGCCCATCCACCTTTGAAGGTGTCTTCCTCTCCTTTCCCCACATGTCTACTGGTCATATAAAGACTTACGCTGATAAAATGGAAACCACAGAGTAAACGTCACTGTAGAAATACGCACCCAATAAAACTGTCTAAATATGTTTTCAGCAAATAATTCTGAGAGCTTGCCACCAGCAGAACCTTAAGAAATTCCTGAAGAATGTATTTCATGATTGTGAAAAGTTAAAAGATGAGCTAGACAAAAGTTCTAAAATTGTTTGAAAGGGAGCAAAGAAATTGACAAATGTGAAAATATAAACATTGTATTAAAATAGCATCCATGGTGGGCTTCAAAAAGTGATAAACACTATAGAAAAATTGCATGTAAATTGGGAATGGTCAGAGATAAGTCCTTTGTAATTTTAGTAGAAAAGGCTAATATGCTAGTTAACCTTAGTTTTTAATTATGTATTACTGACACACTGAAATAAATAGGAACCATGAAGATTTATCCAAAAAAGATTTATTCTATTACATGGAGACCTTCAAACATGTTTGAACATAGAGTTTGGGTCTTTTTAAAAATATCTGCATTTAAAGAAAGTTTAAATTCCAGCTTTCTGTGCCTTTACAGTGTCTATAGCACTGGCTTTTTGTAACATAGATTTTCCCCCTTTTTTTCCAGTCCATAAAAAGAGCTCCTTAATGCCCAGATCCCAGGAGCCGGGAAAGCAGATCATGGTCAGTGACAGGGAGTACAGGTGCTCGAAACTCCAAACTCGCTGGAAGGTGTTAGGTGAAAATTCTAGAAATATTAATTTGACAGATAACACAGATTAAGAAAAATACTAGAAACCAGAAAAGGCCATCTTTCCTATAAAGGCTTATTTCATTCTATAGACTGCTTCCCTGGATATCGCCATGTTAGCAGGAAGAGTGATGGTACCCCCCCTTTTTTTTTAAATCACACTCTCAGTATTATAGAGATAAATAGCTAAATGATGAAGAAATAACTTTATTTCACAGCAGTCATTTAAGAAGGGCAAAAAGGGCTCAAATACAGATCCATTGGATGACATGAGAAAATTAAACCATGAGTGAAAAATTCCATGTTTCTAAGGGTGCTATTATATGAAGAGTGCCCCCCGCCACCACATCAACACTAGAAGGGAGAGCTCCATCCACCTAGAGGGATGAGGGGACTGCCTGCGGCTGTCTGGAGATTTCTTTGTGAGCCCCGGAAGTGCCACAGGTGCAAGCTCCCAAAGACAACACAAGTCTCTGCTGTGTTTTGCTGCAGGGCCGATGCAGGAGACGATCTCTGACTTCTGGAGGATGGTGTGGCACGAGAACACAGCGAGCATCGTCATGGTGACCAACCTGGTGGAAGTGGGGCGGGTAAGTGGCCTTTCCACCTCCCAGTCGTCTGTTCCTTCCTTAGACACCTGTGTGAAGGAGGGCAGGAGCCAGCCCTGGATGCAGTGTTGTGTCCTTCCGAAAATGCTAACCACTAGGCTCCTCCTCTGGCTTGCTGTCCTTGCTTATAAATTATCAGTAAACATAGCCTGAATTGCTTTCATTTGTTGCGATAGCAACAGACAGGAAAGGCACTCAAGATTTAAAAGCAGTTGTTGCCCGGATATATTGAGCACACAACACAAAAATGCAGTGATGCACGCCTGCTGGTGCTTGGGTGTCAGAGCACAAGGGGAGCCCCCAGGAGGCAGGCCTGCATTCCCCACCTGGGGGACAGTCCTCCCTGGAACAGCCTGCAGCCCTGGAGTCAATCCCAGGCTTAGAATTCCAGCCATCTCCTCTCGCTTAGATCGTCCCTTTCCTCCCTCTCTTGACCTGTGAAGTGGGGACCACACGCCGCCCCCGAGGTCTTGGGTCACTTCATCTGTATTAACTGCGGATGAGCTATTTTTATTTAACCAGGAAATTCTTCAGTAGTTAAGATCTCAGTCATAGGATGCAACAGGATTATTCCCAAAGGGAATTTGAAAGCGAGAAGGCATATAGGATGCAGCTGCTCTGTTGAATAGTGAGGCCATTTCCATGGTTCTGCTGGAGGACCCGTCACTTCTTAGAGATGTTGACATTGTGAGATTTACTCTGCACCTAGAGATTAGCCTGCACCTGAAATATTAGGGGCAGAAGTGATAGAGGGGTTGTTTCTTAAGATTCTCTGTCAGCCTTAAAAAAGAAATCCTGCCACTGACAACTCGGTTGCATCTGAAGGATGTCAGGTCAGGTGAAATAAGCCACTTAAACAGGGCAGGCACTGGACTATTCCACCCAGAGGAGTGAGTGATGGAGAAGAGTCAAGTCACAGAAGCAGAAAATGCAGGAGTGGGCACCAGGGATCGGGGGAGAGGAAGCTGGGGTTGATGTTCAGTGGGTGTAAAGGTCTCAGTTACACCAGAGACATAAGTTCTGCTGTACAAAGCTTGCTTGTAGTCGGCAATACCCACTAATTTGTTAGGAGGGTAGACCTCATGTCAAGTGCTCTTAGTACACATACACACACACACACACACACACACACACACACACACATGCACAAAGCCCAAAGGCATGTAAGAAACCACGGGAGGTGGTGGATATTGCCCCTGACCTTGGTTGTAGTGATTGTACCAAGGGCATTGACTATGTCAGAAGCCATCCAGTTGTGCATCTGAAGTTCTCTGTATTGGGTTGGCCCAAAAGAGCCTTTCCTTAACACCCTACAGAAACCCAAACGAACTTTTGGGCCAACTCAGTACATCAGTTACACTTCTTCAATAAAGATGTTCTTACAAATGGATTTTCAGGTCTCAGGAAGCACAAACCAGGAAGAAGAGAGACTTAAAAAGTGGGAGCTAGTTAAAATTCTAGCAAAGATGACAAGCCAAAGAACCTGAAAATCCTCCTCTTAACAAACATCCTGAAATTGTAGATAAAATGTAAATGAGTTTTAATGTATTTAATATAAAATATAAATGTATATGTAAACATAAATGTTAAAAATGTTTAACTAGCTCTTAAGAAAGTAAACTACTAGAGAACAGAGAAGAAGCAAGGACTAGAGATCAGAGAAAGGGGGGAGGGGGCAACAGGCTCCCACTAGAGGCTGACGTAATGGTGCCCATAGGTCCTGACAAGTGGGGTAGGGCTTTAGTCTCATGAGCTTGGATCTTGAGTTCTAAAGCCCACCAAGAGCAGGAGGTAACGCCTTGGACATGTACAGTGCTAAGAATTTGAACTGAGACAGCCACATGAAACCTAAACTCACAAAGGGTAGATGCTCAGATAAAGGGCCAAGGGGAAAATGGGGGAGGGGCAAAGGAGAGGGAAGCCAGCCGGGCACCAGAACAGGGAAATGACAGAGGCAGATGGGTCCTCACTTAGGCTCTGGTGAGAAAACGCTTCCAGTAATTCATGGGTCAAAGCACAACGCCCTCATATCACTCAGAAAATACTTAGAATTGTGAATCGTGAAGCATCATGTAGTAAACGTGTAGGATGCCAAGCAAATGGTACCCAAAGTATATATATGTTCTTCAAGGTTGTTACTAGAAGACTAATTAAGCATCTAATTCAAGAAGATAAATGAGGAACAGGGTAAACTAAAAAAAGAAAACAGTAACAGCAGAACAAAATGTTATTAAATAAAAATCAAAGAAACTATAATAAAGATCACTGTGATCAAAAAGGTTTTGTGGAAGGACTGATGAAATTGACAACCATCTGGCGATCAGAAGAAAAGAAATCAGAAATAACAAGTAGTGGGAACATGATACATTTTTAACATAACATAATATGAATAACAATAAATTTGAAAATTTAGATAAAATCAACAATTTTCTTAACAAATTTGATTTTCCAAAACTGACTCAAAAAGAAACAGAAATTCTGAAGAGACAAAAATTATTTAAAAAGTGAATTATAGTTTAAAAGTGACCCATGGAAAGCATTACTCCCAATTGTATTATAGATATATTCTGCTAAATATTCAAGGAATGGGTAACCCAAATCTTTTAAAAATTATTCTGAGAAGAAAAAAGAGAGACTATTTCCCCTTTTTATTTTAAGAGATTAGTATAACCTTGATATCAAAACCAGACAAGAACATAGCAAAAGGGAAAATGATAGACACTGCAAATCAGGAAGAAATAAATATATCAACAGATCAAAAAATGAAAGCCCAGATGTTGATGTAGGCATTTGTAGGAAAATGTGTAATTAGTGGGAAAAACATGAGCTTTTCCATCAATTGAACTGGCACGTTTGGTTATTCATGTGGACTAAAAAGCCCCAAATTGAATACCAAATAAAACCAAAAGTTTTAAATGCTTTAAAACTTTTAGAAGAAAATATGGAGGGCACATTTATGTCCTTTGTTTTAGGAGTGTCTCAAAGAGACCAAAAGCTCATCACATTAAGAAAAGGACAGGGAAAATTGACCATTAAAATGTAAACGTTTCTGTAAAGGATATTAGTAAAGTGATGAGACAAGAGGGGAGAAGCTACGGGACTATTAGATAAAGTATAAAAACTAAAAAAGCACAGGTTTACTGCCAACAGTGTAAAAGCCATTTACGCCTTTGGATTCTCTGCCTCCTGGGAGATGCTGAGAGCAGGGAAGCTGGCCTGGAGGGGTAGGGGGAGCTCCTTGTGTGACCAGCCTAGAATGGATCACTGAGCTCCCCACCACCGGCCCCTCACCTGGGCAGATATCATGCCACCTGCTTTATAGGGATCTGGTAAAGATTAAATGAGTCTCTACATGGCAGTTTGTTAGAGAAGTTCCCACCCCATTCTGAGGACTTCCTAAACATAAGTATTAAGGTAACCCTTACCTTTTCTCCAGCACAACGGAGACCTATAGTGGCATTTATGAATTACCTTCCTTGGGACTTCCCAGGTGGTCCAGTGGCTGGGACCCATACTCCCAGTGTAGGGCCCCAAGTTCCATCCCTGGTCAGGAAACTAGATCCCATGTGCCACAGCTAAAGATCCTACATTCTGAAACTAAGACTAGGCACAACCAAATAAGCAAACAAATAAATAAATACTTAAAAAATTACCTTTCACCCCCAAATCAGTAGGTTGCTATAAAAACAGTAATGACTACTGAAAAAAAATTTTTTTTCAACTCTGCCATAAAAGCAAACTCCTTTCAGGGAGGAGACAGCATTATAAATCCATGATCTCTCCCTCCTGGAGCTCAGGAAATGCCCAACAAAGCTAACGAAGGAGAATTTGCCCCACCTAAAGCAGTTCACTGTGAAACAGCCAAGCTCAATGTTTTACCTGTTTCTTCCCCTGAAATGTATGATTGATTCTGAGGCCTCACTCATCTCACACACACGTGTTGATTGCCTCGTGTGTTGAGGAGGAAGAGATATGGAGACTGCTTCACACTGCTTTGCTTTCCCGATAACAATATTCATTGAGTTATTTACCAGATTTTACGTATACTCAAAGCTATGGTTTTTCCAGTAGTCATGTGTAGATGTGAGAGTTGGACCATAAAGAAGGCTGAGTGCTGAAGAATTGATGCTTTTGTACTGTGGTGTTGAAGAAGATTCTTGAGAGTCCCTTGGACAGCAAGGAGATCAAACCAATCAATCCTAAAGGAAATCAACCCTGAATATTCAATATCCCTGGAAGGACTGATGGTGAAACTGAAGCTCCAATACTTTGGCCACCTGATGTGAAGAGCCAACTCACTGGCAAAGTCCCTGATGCTGGGAAAGACTGAAGGCAGGAAGAGAAAAGGGCGACAGAGGATGATATGGTTGGATGGCATCACTGACTCAATGGACATGAGTTTGAGCAAACTCCAGGAGCTAGTGAAGGGCAGGGAAGCCTGGTGTGCTGCAGTCCCTGGGGTGACAAAGAGTCAGACACGACTTAGTGACTGAACAACAACATATTTGCATCAGAGCTCACTTAAAATCCTCTGGAGAAGGAAATGGCAACCCACTCCAGTATTCTTACCTGGAAAATCCCTTCGACGGAGGAGCATGGTAGGCTACAGTCCATGGGGTTGCAAAGAGTCGAACACGACTGAGCAACTTCACTTCACTTCACTTAAAAAATCTCAAGATAAATTATTTTGAAAAGTAGGTAATTATTAAAAATAACAACTACTACTGGATTTTTTTTAAATAAAGGCATGCACGTATTTTTTGCTTAATTGAAATTTCAAAATGTGCTGTCTCAGGACCCAGTGACTAGACATGAGCTGTTCTCATATGATAAACCCTCTTTCTTTAAGGAAAAATCGGGACAGCATGGTGTTTGGCTAACAGGTCAAAGGAAGACCGTGCTATGAAATGATCCCAGTGAAAAAGCCTCAGACACTAGAGCCCATTGTCTGCTGGATGTGGCACCTTTTAGTGGGATGCAGGCTTCACTCTGAGTTGCCTGCCTTGGAATAAATAGGTGGCCTCTGTTCCTTCCATCAGGACCCGTCCCGTACAAGGTGGCCCCTGTTGATATTTTTGATGGAAACAATTCTTTCTGACAAATAGCTGTGGACACTTCAGCTAATAGTGTGCAGCTGAAGGGGAAAGCAGGGGCCAGAGTTCAAGTTCAGCCCTAAATGGAAGCCCACAGCCTCATAGAAACTTAGGAATTTTAGGTCTGGTATGCTTATTTAAAAAAAAAAAATCCTTCCAATTCCTCACCCAGTTTGCAGGGATGCGGTAAGCTCTAAGAGTCCTCCCCTGCCACCGTCAGCCCCGTGGACTGGCCCGAATTCAATTAGTGATGTGCTTCATGGTGTCTGTCCTTGAAACGTCTGGTGCGATCTTGGGGTGTTGACAAGAGGTCACATGCCCTCCAGGAAAAGGTCAGACCTCATTCCAGGCCATTTCCCATTGTTCATCCTGCACATTTGTCAAGAGATGACATGGCCACGTTCCACGCTTGGAAACGGCGACGACAAACCACTGAAAAAATGAAAATGACATGGTTTTTAAGGGCAGCAACTAGCTGCTTACCATGTTGACTGCACACAGCGGGTGCTTCATGAATCAGGCATGAGCCAGGCCGACGCTGTTTGTTTACACAGACTTGATTCATTAAGTCAGAGCCCAGCAGCTTTCCCCGGATCTTGCCCCGGAGCGCCCTGCATTAGGCCGCTGTAATTGCCCCTGTTGGAGCCTCTGGGAGGCCTCCGGTCCCAGCACCTGTGCAGAGGACTCAGAAACCACACTTTACTCCTGCAGGGCTCCCCCCATACACCTGCCAGGACCCGTCATTATCTAAGGCTTTCTGGTCGCCCGGCGCATCCCCCGCAGCCCATGTGTTGTGGGAAGGGACCCTTGTCAGTTTCCTTGGCACCTGCCGACAGCCGCACACCTGGCATGTAAATTGCGTCGGGTGTGTTGTGGTTGTTTTCCCTCTTTAATGAACCCACCAGAGGGACCCTGAGCTCTTTATCCAAAACCTGGTTCCCAGGAACTCCCACCGATTCTGCTGTGTTGTTGTACTAATTCATCTGCCAAAAGTCTGGGAACCCAGTCTGAGGCTCTCCCAAAGGAGGTTCTTTTTGCACTGGTAATTTAAGCTAATGATTTCTAAACATATTTAGTCAGTTTGATGAAGACTTCATTAGGATGTAACTGTTTATTAAAAATCCAAATGAGGTCTTGGAGTCATGTAGGAAGATGATTGTTGAGCTGCCCTGAATAGTTCTGATAACAGGTGGTAAAGAGTCTTGGAGCCAAGAGAAGCAGGAACCAGAGATGCTCACCCCCGTCAATATATAAGGGATGCAAGGGAACTGATGGATGCTTTAAAGATTATCATCTTCCCAAAGAGATTGTCTTGTAATTCCTTTCACATTTGTCACTAAAAGAGTAACAAAAGAAAAAAGTTAAAGATAACACTGGATGTCAGAATAAGCTCTAACTCACATATAAGATGGCCTTCCCTGGTGGCTCAGATGGTAAAGAATCTGCCTGCCAATGCAGGAGACCCAGGTTTGATCCCTGGGTTGGGAAGATCCCCTGGAGAAGGGAATGGCTACACATACCAGTATTCTTGCCTGGAGAATCCCATTGACAGAGGAGCCTGCTGGGCTATAGTTAATGGAGTCACAAAGAGTCGGACATGACTGAGCGACTAAAACTTTACTTCTTCACCTACAAGGAAGATGTATTAAGGTTCCAAGTGCACCTGGAGCCTTAATACAAAGAACACTTGCTTTTCTACAAAAACCCACCAGATCTGAGATCAATGGAAGAAGTAAGAGAGAGGAAAGATTTTCCCCTTAATAACATGTGGAAATAGTTTAATAGTTAAGAAAATAATAACATTGGTAATATGTAGCAGTACAAAATAATAATTTTTTTACAGAATCTCTTAAGTTGTTCCAAGACATCCAGTTCGTACGTGAAAGAGAAGAGAGATTATTTTTGTAGGCATTACTGAAATTTTTCTGTCTTGAACTCTCTTGATTGCCTTTCATTGATCTTTTTTTTTTTAACGAATTGGGTATTTAAGGTTGACATTTTGTGACCTGAGTAAAGATAGCCTTAACCTTTGATGAACTTACACTCATTCAGTAAGTATTCCTCTGCATTATGATCCACCATCAGTTCAGTTCAGTAGCTCAGTTGTGTCCGACTCTTTGTGACACCATGAATCGCAGCACACCAGGCCTCCCTGTCCATCACCAACTCCCGGAGTTCACTCAGATGCACGCCCATCTCATCCTGTGTCGTCCCCTTCTCCTCCTGCCCCCAATCCCTCCCAGCATCAGGGTCTTTTTCAATGAGTCAGGTCTTCGCATGAGGTGGCCAAAGTACTGGAGTTTCAGCTTCAGCATCATTCCTTCCAAAGAAATCCCAGGGCTGATCTCCTTCAGAATGGACTGGTTGGATCTCCTTGCAGTCCAAGGGACTCTCAAGAGTCTTCTCCAACACCACAGTTCAAAAGCATCAATTCTTCAGTGCTCAGCCTTCTTCACAGTCCAACTCTCACATCCATACGTGACCACAGGAAAAACCATAGCCTTGACTAGACAGACCTTAGTTGGCAAAGCAATGTCTCTGCTTTTGAATATGCTATCTAGGATCCACCATCAACCGTCATATTAATGTAGCTGATTCAAGCCTTGCCTTCCTCTGTAACTTTAAGATAAAACTAGGAAAAAGGAAAAGTCTGCACTATCCCATTTTTCAACTGAAGAATGGAGGCACCAAGAGAGGGACACATGCTAATCATTGTCCTCAGTGGTAGCAAGTCTCCGTCCTTCCGCAGGATAATTTAAATTTCAGGAATGGCTAAAAGTCAAATCCAATCTGTTGAACAAGGTAAGGAACAAGCAGCCTGGGTATATGTGTTTCTTCAAAGTGCTGATGGTTTGTCATCTAGTTAGATAGGAGAGAAAAGGAACAGGACATTTACTAGAGAGGTCTGCAAGATGGCACGTGGAATTCCACAGGAGGCATTGGGCCACATGTTTCTTTACAGCAGATGAAAAGAAATGTTACAGATAGGGATGTGACGTTGTGTGTATTCTAAGTATTGTATATCCATTCATTAAGAGATGCTAATGGAAGACCAGAGAGAAAACCAGAAGCCCTGCAGGAGGAAGTTGAGGCACGAGCCTGAAGGGGGACTTGCTGGTGCTATGAAGTGATTCCCCCAGATTCACACCATCCAGACCTCCAGTGGTTAGAGCAGGCTTCAGATGTGCTGCCCAAATGAGAGGGCAGGGCCGAATGTGGCAGGTGTCAGAAGGAGGATCTGGGAACCTGGGACAGGCCAGGTACTGTTTTATACAGACTGTCTGCCTCACTCTCCACAGTCTCCCTAAAAACAATGCTATAGTCCCATTTTGTGCATGAGAAACCTGAGGCTCAGGGGTACCCATCATCGGCTGCACCACCACAAGTCAGCAAGAAAAATGCCAGTGCACCTCCATCTGACTGCATCACACCAGGGCCAGAGAAATCTGGATATTTAACTGAGTGTTCTCACTGCTGTGAGATCTCTGTTGAAGACAAAAAAATCCTGCACACCATAGACCTGTTGTCTTGGAAGCTTCGCTGGCAGGCAGCTCTTAACCAGGGCTCTTCAGTCACTGCGCTTCCGTGCAACGTCCCCACTCTTGTCAATAGTGTCCCCAGCAAAGCCACGCTCAGCCGACCCCTGACACAGCTGTTAACAGACTGTGGTCACTCTCTCTGGATGTCTTTTTAGAAAAAGTCTGCCGAAAACCCCTTAATGGATCAAAACTTGTACCAGCGCCTTTGTCTTTTTTCCTGCCTGCCGCCTCCTCGATGGTTGTGTCTGTTTGATGGGGCAGTGGTGGCCACAGTGAAGGCCTGACTTCATCCTCCATGATCACAGGCTTTTTAGAAAAATGAGTCCTTGGCCCAGCACAGAACACAGAAACAGACCTTCACAGTCTGCCCCAGCCTCTGTCCTGCCGCCCGAAGAGCTGGTGATACGGGAGCATCCACGAAACGGAGCCACTTGTGATCAGGGCTACGAATGGAGGATGCTGCCGTCGGATGTGTCTTTTCTTCCTGCCCCTTCCCCTCTTACCCCCTCCTACCCCCTCCCACCCCCTCCCACCTCAAGAGGCAAGGCAACT
>SJXQ01003766.1:160804-268924 GCA_006408695.1 Aepyceros melampus
GCGGAAAAGGCGAGGCACGTGGCCATCCTTTCTTCCCACCCTCCTCATTCCTTCCTTTTCTTTCTTCTCTCATAAACACATGAAAAAGGCCAGGAGTCTGCCACGTAACAGAATCTGCTCCCCAAGCCCAGCTTTCCCCTTCTTCTGCATCCAGGGTCCCAGTCGAGGCTCCACTTGGAAGCTTTCAGGATTTCAATACCGTTTCTTTTTATTGTGTCTTTTAAACTAACTGGTAACCAGAGCGAGACCACCTCTGAGAATAGGCAGGCATTTGCGAAGTGATTTTTAAGGGTAATCTCCTGTATTTCCTTCTCTTCTGACTGTCCGTAAAAATTCTGTCCAGTGAGTGGCCTGGCATCGTGGGAATTTGCCCACTTTCTGGAAGCACTCTGGAACTTCTCTAAGTTAGAATTCAATGTGTTTCAGCAACTTAAGTTTTTGAGAAAAAGTATTCCACCCTGCTCCTAGGCAATTAATGTTTTTGCTAATGTGCGTGCACGTTAAGTTGCTTTAGTCGTGTCCAACCGTGTGCGACCCCATGAACTGTAGCCCACCAAGCTCCTCTGTCCATGGGATTCTCCAGGCGAGAATACTGAAGTCAGTGGCCATTCCCTTCTCCAGGGGACCTCCCTGACCCAGGGATCGAACCCTCATCTCTTATGTCTCCTGCATTGACAGGCAGTTTCTCTACCACTAGCACCACCTGGGAAGCCCCAGCGTCTGAGTGGTTTCCATCAGTGTGTTGAAGCCTTCTGCATTGAGCCCCTGCTTACCTCTCCTCCCACTGTCCTCCACATACGGCCAATCACTAATGCCCTGCCCTTCCATTGGAGGGGGACAGGATTACTGGCCCTGGGTTCGCCCCCTCCGAGCGGCCAGGTCCCCTCCCCGGCCTTCTCTCCAGAAGGAAGTTGTGCTCTGTGATGGAGGAACTATTGTTCTCTGGCCTGCGAGGGGCTACCTCCTCTCCTCCTGTGGTTCCTGGGAGTTACCTTGGTTTCTCTGCTTCCCCAGGAGCAGTAGTGTTCATCCATGATGCCATTCTGGAAGCCTGTCTCTGTGGGGACACCTCAGTGCCCGCTTCCCAGGTCAGGTCTCTCTACTATGACATGAACAAGCTGGACCCACAGACCAATTCGAGCCAGATCAAGGAGGAGTTCCGGGTAGGTCGTGCTAAAGGGACAAGGCTGTGACCTTGCTCCTAAGAAGAACCCCAGAGTCGGCTCCATAACCCTTAAGCCCTCTGAGGCCCTCTCAGCCTCAGCACTGTTGGTGCTGGGGGCTCAGTTGTCCGTGGCTGAGGGGCTGTCCTGTTGGGTGTTTAGTGGCATCCCTGGCCACTGCCCACTGAATGCCTGAGCCCTGCCCCCTACACACCATCCTGACAGCCAGACCATGTGCTGATGTAGTTAGCATCCCCACATCAAGACCCACTGGTCTGACAGAGCCAGGCCCTCCCCGCCCCTAACCCTGCCCAGGGAGCAGATGTCAGACCAACCCACAGTGTAACCCTGACAGCTAGACCAAGCCAGGCACATTCAGGGTGCTTGCTGGCAAGACTGCCTGCGTTCTAAGTCGTTCAGTCGTGTCCAACTCTTTGTGACCCTGTGGACTGTAGCACCCCAGGCTCCTCTGTCCATGGGATTCTCCAGGCAAGGATACTGGAGTGGGTTGCCCTGCCTTCCTCCAGGGGATCTTCTCAGCCCAGGGATCAAACTCGCATCTGTTAGGTCTCCCACATGCGCAGGCAGGTTCTTTACCACTAGTGCCCCCCGAGTGCTCTGTGCCATTTCTCATGCTTGCCTTGGGTCTGAATGCACCTGACTGCACACCTAACTCCAGCCTGACCCCTGCCAACCTCTTCCTCCCAACCCCGGTGTCCAGTCCTAGCTGGACCATTGGCACCTGATCTGGCATACACACAGCAGTCCTTGTGTCTGATGGGCTCTGCCTGTGCACAGAGGCCTGAAGACTAAAGAGAAATAAAAATCTCATTGTGTAAGTGGGGTCCAGGGAGTGGGGAGTGGGGCCATCAGCCACAGGAACAGGGTCCCCTGAGGTCTGCACACAAGACAGAGTTCTCCTCCCAAGCATGCCTGCTCTGTCCCCCAGACCCTGAACATGGTGACGCCGACCCTGCGCGTGGAAGACTGCAGCATCGCGCTCCTGCCTCGTAACCACGAGAAGAACCGCTGCATGGACATCCTGCCGCCCGACCGCTGCCTGCCCTTCCTCATCACCATCGACGGCGAGAGCAGCAACTACATCAACGCGGCCCTCATGGACGTGAGCCCCCCCACCCCCGCACCCCCTTCCTGGGCAGGACACGGCGGGATGTTCCTTTAGGGGCAGCACCTGGGTCCTCTCCCTGGTTTCCTTTAAATCCGTGAACTGTGCTTTCAGTGAAGTGTACTTCTGCCTCCGTGTCTGTTTCTGTGTCGGGACCGACGTTCCTGGTCTCTGGGAGACCCTGGTCCAGGAGGGCTGATAAATGAGGGGTGTGTTGGCGGCGCTCTGAGCACTTCAGTCTTTTAACCTGCTGCCCAGAGAGCAAGAGACAGCTATGAAGTCAGGAAGGCAGTGAAGTGGGATAATATGGTTTGCAGCATTATTTTAGCTCCCATTCCTCCTGATTTAGGCAGTAATTAACATGGGGGAGAAATTGCCTGTCAGCACAGATAGTACACAACCCATTACCTCCTGTCCATCTATTTACTTCTAACTGAATGAGCATTTGCTATTCAATTGATGGGAAAAGTGAATGGGGATTTTCAGTGCTAATGCAGAAATTTTAATTCTATTGGTGTGATATTGGTAAAAAGGTATTTAAGCTTGTCTGACGCTCTGCAGAGCTGTCAAAAGCGTGTGTGTCCTTGGATGGCAGGAATAAGTAACACCATCTCACACATTTAAGCAATAAGCACACAGATTTTAGGAGAAACGGAACTATCTTAATCATGCATATTTTAAAGTTAAATTTTCTCCATTAAATTAGTTATGTGTAGAGTCGACGTTGCCTTTCTACCAGAAATACCAAACAAATTATAGGAGATACTTATTAAGTTTCTAAGTATCAAAGTGAGGTGACTTTAGCATTACTTTTCTCCAGATGAGTCTATTTTTAGCCTGTTTTGGCATGGACCATGGTGATAGAATTCAACAGTTGTTAAATATGTTCAGTGTTTTGTGTCACGAGCTCCCATGTGTACAAAATAACTTAGCTCCCTCCTGTCACGTTCTCCGGGGTCCATTTGGATCTCTCTTGTTTGCGTCTGCAGAGCTATAAACAGCCCTCGGCTTTCATAGTCACCCAGCATCCTCTGCCAAACACGGTGAAGGACTTCTGGAGGCTGGTCCTGGATTACCACTGCACGTCTGTGGTGATGCTAAACGACGTGGACCCTGCCCAGGTGAGATGCATGGACTACGGCTGCCAGAGCCCAGCCCAGGGACCAGTCTGTGTTTTCTGTGTTTGCACATCGAGACTGCAGTCCCCTGGCAGCAGGTTACAAACCCCATGCGAGGACAGGGAGCCAAAGATGCCTGTGTTACAAACCAGACAGGGGACTTCCCTGGGAGTCCAGTGGTTAAGACTGCACCTTCCAGTGCAGGGGCTGTGGGTCCCTGGTCAGGGAGCTCAGATCCCGTATGACTCATGGTGACAAAAAAACAAAATATAAAACAGAAGCAATAGTGTAAAAAAAAAAAACTCAGTGAAGAGTTTAAAAATAGTCTGCATACACACACACAAAAACTTTACAAAAAATAATAAAAACTAGGTGTAATTAGGGATGGCAGCAGAAAATAGTCTGAGACCAAAAAGACGGACTGAACTCAGAGACAGTGTGAGCGACGAGGAAACAGAGGGTCATAATCTGGGCTGTTCTCGATGGAAATGCTGACTGGAGAGAGATGCAGGGTAACAGGCAGTCAGGACTGACCCAGGGGCTGAAGGGCATAGAGCAAGCTGACCAGAAATGGTGAGAAAGGCCGTCAACCTCTGACACAGCCCCAGATCTGGGCTGGGAGTGTCCCCGAGCCTCCTGGCATGGCCTACCTGGAGCCCACAGGTGGCAGTCGGCCTAGCAGGTGAGAAGAGTGGAGGCTTCTTCATATCTAAGGGACAGCAATTACTTTTGTCAACTCTTTGGTAAAGATATATTAAAGAGAAATGAAACCGAGACTGGAAGATAAGGAAAACCCAGAATGATGAATGTGATTTGTTCGTAGCTCCTCTTCTTATACACAGAGAGAGAGAACCAGGCGGTGGTGACTCAGTATTAGTAATGGGGTTAGAAGGATTTTCCTAAAGGGAATTGTCAGGCCAGACAGAGTGATCCCGGGGGCCCTGGGAGCTGGATGTATCACTTTAGGGCCCGGCTATTCTAGTCACGGACTGACCTGCCGTGACAGAGGCCCTTGTGGGAAGTCTGAACTTGGTGTGTGGTAAGAAAAAACTTGTTCTGAAACGGAATTAATTTTCTGTCTCATAAAGACAAATTTTTAAAAAAAAATGAAAGTCTAACATATTGCAGCAGCCAAAGTGGACAAAAATTTTCCTTCCTAAAATCCACTTTATTGTCATCTGCCAAAAATCCCTTGGCCCTTCACTTCAGTCCTGTAATGTTTTTCATTACATTTGAAGCAATGCATTGTCTTGTTAACGCTGTAGCCCAAAAGCTAGTTAATGAAATAATAATGATTGTGCTTGTCCTCATCTAGTCCTTTTTACTTAAGAAGCTTAAATATTTCAGTAGTCTTCCGTGGTGATCCTCTACTCTCCGAAGAATGGGTGGCAACCTTTTATAAAAACAAGCAGACACCACAGCTGGGGAACCTCCATGACGAACCAGAAATAGGACCGAGGGTTCTGGTTTTCTAAGTCACAATGCCATGCGTTCAGCTCCACTCATTCAAGGTTGCTTGGTCACAGACAGAGGATAAGCGAGTGTTCCCTCTTCAGAATCATTGTTTTTCCCCTAATGTGAATACTGAAATGCAGTGATAGACTGTTTTTTTTTCCATATGAGTGAACCAGACATCAGTGGCTTACACACGTTCTTTCTGGACGACACTGTTGAATTCTAAAGCATGTTAGTCACTCAGCCGTAACTCAGACAGTAAAGAATCTGCCTGCAATGCAGGAGACCTGGGTTCGATTCCTGGATCAGGAAGATCCCCTGGAGGAGGAACTAACTACTCATTCCAGTATCCTTGCCTGGAGAATCCCATGGACAGAGGAGCCTGACAGGCTACAGTCCATGGGGTTGCAAAATATCGGACACGACTAAGCAACTAACACTTGAATTCTAAAGTCGCATCCTAACCCACAGTTGTCTGAGTTCATACCGAGCCTTGGCTGCCCCGGTGGGAGAGACCAAGGTCCCCATCCCACTCAGCAGATGGAGCCGGTACTGGTTTGGAGAAAGATGCTCTTGGGATTCGGCCTTTTAGAGAGCACTAAACGGAGCATTTGAACCGAAAGTCTCTGCAATCGTGCAAGAATAGCACTCAGCTGTTTTAAGTATTTATAGGCCCAGTTCATGGACGTGTTATGCACTATTTAAGCCATTTTCCGCACGGTTTCCTTGGGCAGGATGCAGAATGCCATAATCCAGGAGCCCGCGCCAGCCGGTCCGTTGGTGTTTCTCTGGTGAAAGTGACGAGCTTTAGATTGAGAGCTGAATTGGGAGGACGAACAGAAAGCAAGGCTGGCTCCATCAGGAGAAAACGGGCAGGACAGTTCAGATGTGTGTGCTAGGGCTTCTCTTCCCAACTCAGCTTCCCATCATATGCCTGTTAATTTTAACCCTGGGGGCTCAAAGAGAAAATAAACTTCAGCGAGCTGTCTTTTGACAAGGCAGTTTTATAACTTGTCACTGAGAAGTTCTGGTGAGAAAGGAAAAACTTTGTGGAAGCAATATCTTTTTTTAAGTTTTTATTTACTATATAGTTGTGTGCTTAGTCACTCAGTTGTGTCCAACTCTTTGCAACCCCGTGGACTGTAGCCCACCAGGCTCCTCTGTCCATAGAGATTATCCAGACAAGAATACTGGAGTGGGTTGCCATGCCCTCCTTCAGGGGATCTTCCCCACCCAGGGATCAAATGCAGGTCTCCCATACTGCAGGCGGTTCTTTACCAACTGTGCCACCAGGAAAGCCCTTTATATAGTTAGTTATTTTTATCTTTAACTGTGCTGGGTCTTCGTTGCTGCTTGAATTTTCTCTAGTTGCCGTTAGCTGGGGTCAATCTTCAGTTGCAGTGCACGGGCTTCTCACTGTGATGGCTTCTCTAGTTGCTGAGCACAGGCTCTAGGGTGCATAGGCTTTAGTAGTTTCAGCACCCAGGCTCTAGAGCACAGGCTCAATAGTTGTGGCCTGGGGGCTTAGTTTGCTCCACGGTATGTGGCATCTTCCTGACCCAGGGATCGAATCCGTATCTCCTACATTGGCAGGTGGATTCTTTACTGCTGAGCCACCTGGGAAGCCCAGAAGCCTTATTTTCAAAGAAATAAATGTAATTTCTAAAATACTATAGACTCAGCTCATGCAAAAAGGACCCTTAGTTATCCTACTTTCCTTCTTGGTCATAAAATTCAAACCTTTAGCTTCTATAACAGAGGGAGGGAGATGTCTTCGTTTGATCCACTGGAAACCATCTTGCAATCTTGGATATAAATCAACCTTTGTAACCTTCCATGATGAGATTTTAGATCCTTTGGAAAAGAAAAGTCATCAGAAAAAGGAATTTCAAGCAGTAGGTTCTCACCTTCATTGTACATCATTCTGCTTGAAATGAGATGTTTTCATCTGCTCTTGGCTCAGAAGAAGTAGCCTGTAAAATAACGAAGTGATTTCCTCTTGCCCTGCCCCCCAGCCATTTGTCCCTCTAGTAAATTGGAAAAATATAGTTAAATGCTGCTCCCAAAACATCATTGTATACTGAGTCCCAGAAGAAGCTTCATTTCAGACTTTAAGTAGGGTCTCAGAGCTTTCGAAGGCTTCCCAGGTGACTCAGTGGTAAAGAACCTGCCTGCCAATACAAGAGATGTAAGAGATGCGGATTCTATCCCTGGGTTGGGAAGATTCCCTGGCAGAGGGCAGGGCTACCCACTCAACAGAGCCTTTTGGGCTACATCTATGGGGTTGCAAAGGTCAGACACAGTGGAACAACTCAGCATGCACGCATGCCTGCAGAGCTTTAGAGAAGATTTGTGATAACAGACGGGAGTTTTTCTCACCTGTCTCCAAGTTCAGTGTTGCTGCAGGGCAGTGGTAAGCAAGATCCCCTCCCTCATCTGCCATTATGCCTGGCACCCTGCCCGCCACACTCGTCACCTGCTCCACGTTTCGGCAGAACTCTTGGTTCTCCAGTGTCATCAATACCTGGAGTGTGAGACACTAGGGAATTGAGTTTTTAATTGAAGCCCAAAGCAGTTACTCTTATTCCGCCGTGTTTCCTAGGTCTGAGCTGGGAGGGTTTGGACCAGAGCGTAAGAAAATGCAACCCAACACTGTTATCAGTATTTTGTCACTAAACAGCCCTGCTGTCAAAGTGTTTATATACTCCTAGGCAGGCCCAAATGGAAGGTTGGAGATTGGGGTGTCAAGTGGGTCATCTCAAATGCCTTTGCTCTTATAATGGCAGCTCAGGGCATCTCCCCAGGGCTGGAGAAGAGGGCCTTTCAGTGGCAAGAGAGATCTTACAGCGATGGTATTCAGTAGTGCCCATGTCACCTCCTTGGGGGACAGAATTCCTCGTGGCTTAGTGATGCTTTCACAGAAAATAAGAGAAAAAAGTACTAAATGGACAGGGGGAGTTAAGGGCTCAGCCAACAAGAAAGTCAACAGGTCGACTTGGGGGAAGGAAGAGAGAAAGGAAAGGAGCTGAAGTGAATGAGGGGTGTTGAGGCCTGATGCTGGTAGTGACCTTACCCAGACGTGAGCAGTAAATGTACTCTGCTCATTAACCTCGCGTTTCTGTGTTTTGAATCCAGTTGTGTCCACAGTACTGGCCAGAGAACGGAGTCCACCGACACGGCCCCATCCAGGTGGAGTTTGTTTCTGCTGACCTGGAAGAAGACATCATCAGTAGGATATTCCGAATCTACAACGCAGCGCGAGTAAGATCCGCGACCACCGTGTCTGGTGTTGCGGTCTCTTTATTTTCTCATCATTGACTGGGTCAGTCAGTGTTCTGGGAGCCTGAAGGCCCTTCTCAGAGTCTGTGAACAAAACAAAGTTCCCTGACCCTGTGGAGCTTACGTTCTAAAGGGAAGAGACGGACAGGAGACACAAAGATTGCCTGATAGATTTGCTAGAAGGTACTGTGTGCTGTGGGGGAAAGATGGGAAAGCAGAAGGCGCCAAGCCTGGACCGGAGCGTGAGCAGAGGGGCCGCGTGAATGCAGCCTGGTGGGCGTGAGGGCACCACGCGCTCTCGTGCAGTCGGCTCTGGGGCAGAAATGACAGTCAGTGCAAAGGCCCTGAGGTGGGGGGATTGTCTGGTGAGTCCCATAACAGCGAAGTGGCTGATGTGTCCACAGCCCAGGAGGCGAAGGAGGGAGTAGCTGCTGGGGCCGAGGTTGGGGTCCAGGGGGCAGAGGTCATGTAGGGCCCTGCAGGCCATCGCCAGGATCGGGGCTTCTGTGCTGAAGGAAAGGAGGCACCGCCACAGGGTCCCGAGTGGAAGAGTCTCGAGCTCTAATCGAGCTTTTAGAAGGCAGGCCTGGCGTCTGTGCTGAGGACAGACAGTGAGAGAGCAGGTCAGGAGGCTGTTGTAATAATCCAGGTGGGAAAGGACAAGGGTAGACAGAGCGGCAGTGGGTCGGGGGAGGTGGAGGGCCTCTGATACATTCTGACCTCAGAGCCGATAGGATAGGATGGGCTGATTGGTTGGATCCCAGGGACTCAGGAGCAGCTCTCAGCATGTTGGTCCTGAGAACTGGATGGAACAGACATTAACCAGGTTAGGAAAAGCTGTGCAGGTAACAGGATTGTAAGGGGTCAGAGCATGCGTGGACAGAAGGCAGGTCAGCTGGGTATGTGCTGGCTTTGAAGTGACTGTTTGATGCCTGCATTGGAATATCATAAAGACCTTGGAATCTGTGAGGGTGAAATTCAGGAGCAAGGTCTGGAGACCCAGATTAAGGACTCACTGGAATAGTTAAAGTCATGAGACTGAATGAAACCTTCAAGAAAAAGTGGAGAAGAGAAAGGGACCTGAGGACTGAGTCTGGAGCCTGCATCAGCAAGAGTTTGGCAGGAAGGGAGGCCAAGAGCTGTGGGCTTTGGTACAGCCAGGAAGGAAACAAGAGTGATCCCCTGTGTTGGGTGCTACTGGTAGCCACGGAAGATTTAGCCCAAGAGAGTCAGACTAAAATCATGTGGCCTGATTATTTCTTGACTCCTAAAATTCTATTTAAATCCTCCTGCCAGTGCAGGAGACTCAGGAGATACAGACACAGGTTCTGTTCAGTCCCTGGGTCAGGAAGATCCCCTGGAGGAGGGCATGGCAACCCACTCCAATATTCTTGCCTGGAGAATCCCATGGACAGAGGAGCCGGGCAGGCTTTAGTCCATGGGGTTGCATAGTTGGATACAACTGAGCAACTGAGCACATACACATAAATCAATTTAATTATGGTGAATGATTAACTATTGATATCTTAGCAAGAGTCATGCCAGTGAGCAGAACTGTGTTATACTCCCAGGCCACAGAGTGTCATCTCTAACACTCTGAACTCACAGGCATTGCCAGATCACAATTTATCCTTTACCTTTAGTTTACCTGTAATTAAAGTCAAGCCTATTTACCACTCAGCCCAGTGTGGTCAGTGCTCAGGTCGTGTGCTGTTTTTCATGCAGCATTTGCAAAGCTGTGAGCATTCCACTTCACTTCTGTCTGGCCTCCCCTTGGAAACACCTGGTGTTTATCAGCTCGCGATTTAGACTCCTACCTCCTCGGGCCGTAGACGGTCCATTCGTTAATTACAGGCAGGCCTTCCTTCCCTTGGGCCCCCTGGCATGAGGAGGTGGTGTCAGCGCGCTGGAGCTTGGCCCTGAGAGTAACGCCGGCTTTTTTCTCTCCGCTCGCCTCCCGTCACCCGGCCCTCTGCAGCCCCAGGACGGGTACCGCATGGTGCAGCAGTTCCAGTTCCTGGGCTGGCCGATGTACAGGGACACGCCAGTGTCCAAGCGCTCCTTCCTGAAGCTCATCCGCAGGTGGACAAGTGGCAGGAGGAGTACAACGGCGGGGAGGGACGCACGGTCGTGCACTGCCTGTGAGTACACACACCCAGCGGCCTGACACCAGCCCTGACGCCTGGGCTCACTGCCTCTGTTCATTATACACGGAGAAGTAAGCAGATCTGGGAGCCAGCTCATCAGTCCATTCGTTACTTTGCAGAAAACAAGCACATGCGCATTTTACCTTTGGAGGGGGTGTCGCTGCTATAAATTGAGCCCCAACCTTGTGACTGGGAGCCGCTGCCTCCCCAAAATAAAACCTGGGTGGGTTCAGTGAGCTCCTTCCAGCTCTTGAGAGCACGTTGTTAAGCTTCGGGGAATTTTCTGAGCTGATTGTGAAACTGTTGGTAACCTAAAATCCTCAGTGGCAGACGTGTTTATGTCACGGACGTCAGCAAATGCCACAGTCCAGGGGCCCTCACTGTTATGGCAGAACTGGTTTACCAGCGCACTCATTGGTGATTCTGTTGGATTTCATGACAGAGGTTTCAGAGGAACTGTTTCCTTCTTCTTTGTGGTTTTAAGAGAGTTTTGTTTTGTTTTGTTTGCCTGGGGATAGATATATATTGGGAAGATTTGGTTACAGCCAGGGTCTGCAGACTGGTCTCCAGACTGGCAATTTTAACAAGTGCTAAAATGGGAGATCCTTGGCTGCAGAATAATGGTTCCCAACCTTGGCTGCACATCTGGGGAGCTTTAAAAAACAAACAAACAAACTATGCCCAGGCCACAGCAAAACAATTAAATCCAAATCTCTGGGGGTGGGAAGACCGAGCAACAGTGCTTTTTTAACTCCTGGATTATTTCAGCATGAGGCCAAGGTTGCAAGCCGCGGCTCAAGTCTGCGTGCTTTTCAAAGCAGTTTCACCTGCATCTTCTCATTGGCGAGGATAGGAGCTAATCAACCAGCTGGAGGTGGCTTAATGGACAGCGATTAGAAAGCCTCGAAGTCTGGGGAGATAGGGAGTCTGTGGACACTGAGTATAAGCTTCCTTTCTTTTCGATAGAGCATTGTTAACAAGGTCACAGGGAGCTCTCTCCCAAACTGAAGGGAAAACAAAGCTCTGCTCCAGGGACACTGACCCTGGTTACAGCAACCAGCATGGCCGAGGGCTCATTACTCTGCTCGCTCCCGTATCTTGCGAGATGGCCCCCACCCCAAATCTGCGAACCCAGGACTCTGCCACCTCTCAGCACCGAATGTGGCAGGAAACCACTGTCCCTTCGGAAACAGTCTAATGAAGCAACCAACAGCGGCCCTTCATCAGAAGTCCCCCCACTCCTCCCCTCCACCTTCCCCTTCCTTCTCAGGGACCCAGTTCATTAAAATCATCTCCACCAAGAAAACGTCCAGAAGGATCTATGAACTGCCTCCATCCCCGTTTTTATTCCTCTACTTGCAGACTTAACTTCTGATTAGAATAAGGTCAGAGGGTCACCTGTGTGAGGTGATACAGCCCTGGCGAGGATAATCTACATTTTAGTGAGAGCTTGTATTCGATCGGTTAGATTTGCTTGGGGATGCAAATACAGTTTGTGGTTACCGATTTCTGCATCAGGAGCCTACCAGCCCTCTGGAACGAGAAACATCACACTTCCTAGAAGCTTCCTGACCAGGGCCAGCCCTGGGACCCAAATGGCTGTGTCCCACATATATTAAGTTCATCTTAAAAATGCATTCCAGTATACAGTAGGTACAGACAAATACTGTTTGATTCCACTTATACAAGGTGTACCTAGAATAGTCAGACTCATAGAGTCAGAAAGTATTAGTCCCTTGGTAGGTGCCAGGGGTCGAGAGTTGGGGAGAATGGGGAGCTAGCCTTTAATGGGGACAGAGTTTCAGTTTAGGAAGGTGAAAGTTTTCAGGCTATGGATGATGGTGAGTTGTACATTGTGAAGGTACTTAGTGCCACAGAACTGCACAGTTAAATATGGTTAAAATAGTATGTTTTATGCCATGTGACTTTTACCACAATAAAAAAAATTTTTTTGATCATAACAGAAAAAAAGTGAGGCTACATCCCAGTTTTGGGGGGGCTCTGAGGCCTCAGGAGGGGCTGGGGGGAAGATGCAAAGACCCATTAAGTCACTGCACCTTGTAGGCCACCATGGAGACACACTCTCCAAGGCATAGCTATGACCCCAGACCGAACAGCTCCAACCCCTGCCCACGTGATACCTAAGACAGTGGCCGTTCTCTCACCCAGTGGACACGGCAGGCACCTGCTGCTGCTGCCCTCCTGCCAGCCGAGCCCCTGGCCCCTTCTCCTGCTGAGAGAACCTGGACTTTTCCCTGGGAACCATCCTCCCTGCAACTCGGAAGTCTCAGCTGTTACCATGGGGCTGCCATTTACTCTCTCTCTGTCACGGGGGCGGGGTGTGAGACCCAGGCTGGGGACAATGCTGACTGTTGTCAAGATTTTAAAATCTTGATCTAAGGTGTTTTGGTTGTAGGAACAGAGGTTGAATTGGTATCCTCCAGTTCAGGCCAGGAGACGTTGCTTTGACCCACAGGCAACCTGCTGTCCCCCCCACCCCCGCCCCCAGAAGAGAACTTCTTCCTATTCAGTATAGCGCAGTGCCACCTACTGGCCATGGGCAGAGCATCCATTCCCGGGACGCCCTTTAGGGCTGTGAACTGGACGGTTCACAGAAAGCAAGCAGGGAATTCTTTTTCTTTATACACGTCTTCCAGCTAATAAAACTAGTCGAAATGGATAGAATTAAAGTCTCGTGCTTTTTCAACCCTTGATGAAAGTAATGGATGTAGACAGTGGTCATTGACAGCTGCTGAAAGCGTTAGGTGAAAAGCCAATGGAGGAGAAACAGTGAGGTGTCGATGCAGAGAGAGAATAGAGACTAAAGAGCAGAAGAGAAAATCCAGGAGCAGCCACACCTCGGGGTCCCCTGACTCACAGCAGGGTCCCGCAGCAGCACACCACCTGCAGGGCAGTGGTCTCCCTTCTCACGCTACCTAGAGAGCATCTCCAGGGCATGCTCTCTTCAGTGCAGACCTGCAAAGGAAGACAACAGAGCTCTACAGAAACTCTTCACCCGAAGGAGTGATCAGAGATGAGTTACGCAGGCCACAGAACGGCGGCCGTAAAGGAAGACATTGGTAAACTGGCTCGTTAAAGCTGAGCACTCCCGTTCATCCAAGGAGAGTGGAGACACAAGACAGGACCACTGACGTGTGCACTCCATACATCTGACCGTGAATTCATAGCCAGCATGCCAAAGAACTGCTGAATTCGACAGGAAAAGGACAGTCAGTCCAACTGTTGGGCAAAATGCTTGACGGGAGCTTCATTTTTTCAAAAAGAATATCCAAATAGCCAATAAGCATAGAAAAGGCATCATTACTTTTCAGGAGAATATGCATTAAAATACAGCAAATTGGTGCCCTTACATTGTCACCAGAATGTCTAAAATTTAAACAAATAACTAGTTCTAAGTGTTGGGAGACTGTGGAGTAACTGGTCTCCCAAACACTGTTGGAACAAAGTACGTACAACCATTTTGGAACCATTTAAATAGCATATGTGTGTGCATGCTAAGTCGCTTCAGTCGTGTCCAGCTCTTTGTAACCCTGTGGACTGTAGCCCACCAAGCTCCTCTGTCCATGGGATTCTCCAGGCAAGAATACTGGAGTGGGTTTGCCATGCCCTCCTCCAGGGGATCTTCCCGACCCAGCATCAAACCTATGTCTCTGTCTCCTGCATTGACAAGTGGATTCTTTACCACTAGCACCATCTGGAAGCCCTTTAACAGCATTTAGCAAAGTTAAATATAAATATATCCTCTGAGCTCTTCTGCTGTGAGGTCTGTGACTGCAAAAATGACTCATAAATGCAATAGGAGACGTGCTTATAGCAAACACATTTGTAATATGGGAAACTGCAAACAGCCCAAACATTCGTCAGCTCCTAGATAAAGAAATTATGCAGTAGTATATCCTACTCAATGGAATTATTCTCAGCAACGTAAGAAGAAAAGGCTTCCCTGGTGGCTCAGGTGGTAAAGAACTGCCTGCAATGCGGGAGACCTGGGCTCAATCCAGGGTCCAGAAGATCCCCTGGAGAAGGGAACGGCAACCCACTCCAGTATTCTTGCCTGGAGAATTCCATGGACAGAGGAACCTGGCGGGCTACAGTCCATGGGGGTCCCAAAGAGTTGGACACAACTGAGCGACTGACACACACAATGTAAGAGGACAAACTATTGATAGAACATGGGTGCTTCTCACACAGATAATGTTAAACAAAATAAGCCAGACTCAAAGAGTGTATGCTGTATGATTCCATGGGTACAAAATTCAAAAACAGACAAAAGAAACTAATGATGCTAGACCTGAGAACAGAGGTTATCTTGAAGGTGGTGGTAGTTTTGGTGAGGAAGGAATACTGGGGAGAGGGGATCCGGGGGCCTGATCGTGGTCTGTATCTTGATCCAAATGGTAGTTAATATTATATGCATTTGCAAAAGTTAACTGGGATCTATACTTAACCACTTGTGGGCTTAATTGTAGATATGTTATGCTTTATTTAAAAAACTGATTTTGAACTTAAGCATGGGATGATCAAGCTGGCATTGGAACACAGTGATCAATCTTAAAATCACAAAACAAGTTGATATCCTATGCCTGCTTCCTAATGAAAGTTCACTTATAAAGTATATTTATCCAGAAAGAAAAAAATCCTGAATTCTTATGAAACATCCCAATTAACAGAAAGCACAGGATTAGAGATTGGTAGGTTAAATGATTCTCAGAGATGCAGTGAATGAGAACAACCCAGAATGTGGGGCTGTCTGCAGGGAAAATGACCCCGTTTCCTCAACAAATAAATTGCCAAGAGGAAAAAATGAGAGAGCAAAAAGAACCCACAGATTAAAATAAACTTGCAAGGCTTGTCAACCAAATGCAGTGTGGACTTTGCTTGGATGAGGATTTGAAAAAGTCAACTGTAAGAAAAAGTCTGAAACAACCTGGGGGATTTGGACAGTACCTAGAAATTTGATTCCATTAAACTATAGTGTTTATTTTTGTTGTAATAACAATGCTATTGTGTTTATTAAAAAAATCCTTTATATCCTTGGAAAAGTGGTTGATTCCAGAGCTGGTACAAGGGAAAAGTTACAGGACCAGTTAAAAAATCTCATGGTTCTAGAAAGTAAGGACGTGCTTGAAAATGGTTGGGGGAACCAGCCTGATGGAGCTCCTAATGGCCAAAGCTGGAACAATTTCAGCAACAAAATAAATATGGATACTATTTTAGCTCAAAGAAATGAAATTGATATGTATAAGTCTAAAGTGACATAAATAATAGAAACAAGCAAATAAATTTTCAAACAGTGGCTGAGAGTTCTCTCTTTAGAGCAGGATGTAGAAAGAAAGAGGGACATGGAAACCAATTAGGCAGATGTCAGAGACGTCACTTTGCTGACAGAGGTCTGTAGAGACAAAGCTGTGGTCTTTTCAGGAGTCGTGTATGGATGTGAGAGCTGGACCATAAAGAAGGCTAAGCTCTGAAGAATTGATGCTTTCAAACTGTGGTGCTGGAGAAGACCCTTGAGAGTCCCTTAGACAGCAAGATCAAACCAGTCAATCCTAAAGGAAATCAACCTTGACTATTCATTGGAAGGACTGATGGTGAAGCTGAAGCTCCAATACCTTGGCCATCTGATGCAAAAAGCCGGTTCATTAGAAAAGATCCTGATTCTGAAAAAGATTGAAGGCAGGAAGAGAAAGGGACGAGAGGATGAGATGGTGGATGACATTACTGACTCAATGGATATGAGTTTGAGCAAATTCAGGGAGATGGTGAAGGACAGGGAAGCCTGACATGCTGCAGTTTGTGGGATTGAAAAGAGTTGGACACGACTTAATCACTGAACAACAAGCAGCACAGTGAACACTGTTGCAGACAGGATCCCTAAATGGGCACTAATAACAGCGGATGAAACTTTGAGGAGAACAAGACAGTTACATAATCCCAGTGTATTTTTCCCAAGATACTCATTAACTACAAAGAGAAGCATCATGGCTATGTGGTGAAAAAATCTGCCAGACATCCACCATCTTAATAAGCAACCAAGGTCCACTCGCCCGCATCAAGACAGTTCAACAACATGAACCTTCGAAGGAGACGACAGCCTTTCCATGGTTTTCTTGCTAAAGTGCATAACCTCATGTTCAATGATGAGAAAGCATCAGATGAATCAAAATGAAGGTACTTTCTACAATTTGTATTTTGTGATGACTTCTCAAATCGTGCATGGGGGACTGTGGCTGTTTTCTGCATCTCATTCTGTATTCCATATTCTGCAAAACAACTGATCGACCAGTCCTCTCTGAAAGTGTCAAGGTCAAAAAAGACGAGGGAAGACTGAGGATGAAGCTCATAGGAAGCCTGGATTGAATCCTGGACCGGAAGAAAGGACGGCTGTAGAAAAACTGGACACCTTGACCAAGGTCTGTAATTTAGCATTATACCAGCGTTAACTTCCTGGTTTTGACCATTTGCTATGGTTATGTAAGACCTTCCCATCAGGGAAGGTGGACATGCAGAAAACTCTCTGTGCTATTTTTACAGTGATTCTGTACAATTAAAATTAATCCAAAATAGAAAGTTTCATTTTGAAAGAGCCCTTATGAAGCCGTTTATCTCAAATTGGGACTGGAACCCAGCCAAAACCCACGGTCTTCCAACTGAGATCACAGAGCTGGTTTCAGGATCTAATGAAACTCAGGTATTCAGGTTTCATTTCTCATCACAGAAAGTATTCAGTGAGAGACAAAGTGATAGGTAGGAAGTATATTTATTCAGAGAGAAACATGCTCCAGAGACAGAGTGTGGGCTGTAGCAGACAGCGAGTGTGGCAGTCAAACTATGGTTATGATTACCTTTTATGGGATGGGTAATTTCCTAGGCTAGTGAGTGGGAGAATTATTCCAACTATTTGGAGAAGGGGTGAGGATTTCCAGGGATTGGGCCACCACCCACTTTTTGGTCTTTGATGGTCCGCTTTGGAACTGCCATGGCACCTCTGGGTGTCATTTAGCTTGCTGATGTGTTGCAGTGAGCTTGAACTGAGGATCAAGGTTTAGTCAAGTTGACGTGTCTCCTTCTAGTACCCATTTGGATCTAATCAGTTTTTGCTGTGCTCTCTGGCTGCGTCATTCTTTCCAAGGTTGTGCCCTGCCCTCTTCCCTCCTGTTTCATTTATATTTTAGAGATAAAGCATGAAATGCTAATAGATTGTCTGAAGCCAAATCTATCTTTGAGCATAACCCACACCCATCCTAGTTTTCCTGCAGACACAGCATGAGATGTTTGTATATTGAGAACTTTCCTGCGGGCCTTATGCAGCTTTGCATAAAGCTGCCATATCAGGTCACCTCGTGGGGGCAGAGGTGGAGCTGGGAGAGCAGGCCAGGTTCCCATCACCTCTGGTCAGGTGATCTGTGGGCTCTGGGCTCTGTTTGCATCAGGTAGAGGGACTTGCTTAGGTGAAGCATCCCGGCCAGGAGGGCTTGGGCAGCAGGTGTGACCAGGTGGTATGAGCCAGGCGCTGTGAGGGTGACCCAGACCCAGCACCTGCCTCTCCTCTTCCTGCAGGAATGGAGGCGGCCGCAGCGGGACCTTCTGTGCCATCAGCATCGTCTGCGAGATGCTCCGGCACCAGCGGACGGTGGACGTCTTCCACGCCGTGAAGACACTGAGGAACAACAAGCCCAACATGGTGGACCTGCTGGTAGGACCCTGTCCATCTGTTGTCCCACTTGGAGTTGAAGGGGGTGGGGAGCTGTTCCTGATTAGCTTAGTCTGCTCCCTGGCGGGAGAGCCTCGTGCTCACGGTGCATTCGCTGTGCTCGTCCGAGTTTTTCTCCTTCCTTCTCCCTTCCTCTTGCCTTTTCACCAGTAGGCTCCTCTCAACACATCTGACGTGTAGAAATAGTTGAAACTCACAAGCGCACATCCTGATTAATTGCCATTCTCAGCAGCACCTTCCACATGGCTAAGCACTTCGTCTTCACGGAGAAGAAATAATCATAGCACATGAAATGTCAGATTTTCAAATTACAGATTTTATAAATAGCTTAATCACCTAATATTTATCAAAGCTGGGAATTGGAGTTTGACATCGGACGATTGCATTTAATTATGGTGGGTATCTGAGGAGAGGATGAAAGAGGTGGAGAAACAAAGGGCGAGGTGGAATGGTTTTCTTCGGGAATTTCATGAAATCTCTTTATTTTGTGGAGCTGTTGAAATGCTGACTGCTGTGACTTGAGAATAGGAGAACAGTTTAAAGGAGGAAGCTTTTCAATGAGGTTTTTGTATTTCTCTGTTAGTGGAGGAAGGATCTGAAGGAGACAGGGGGATTAATCCCAAGTTGGGGAGAGTGGCCTGGGATGGGGAGGGGAAGACAAAGTGGAGTCCCTGAGGAGCTTGGAAAGCTGCTTTACATTGTAAATACCTTAACGGGACTAAAGAGGGAATGGAGAGTCACACGGAAGCTGAGGAAACAGCCATGGCCCCACCCATGATGGCCAGCTCCTGGGACCCACCTGAGCCCTGCTCAGCATCCAGAGCCATCTGTTCCCCAACAGACGTACTGGGTGCTTCGTGAGCTGTTCTAGTTTCCAGATGCATGTGCTGCCCTGGGAATTTAACAAACAGGAACCTCTTTGGCCAGGTGCAGACTCAATACCATCAGCAATTACCATGTTGGCTTCTGCAAAAAAAGGACTGTACCCCCACACCACTACTCCCCACCCTGCCCTGGGTGGTGGTTGTTCAGTCCCTAAGTCGTGTCCGACCCTTTGTGACCCCATAGACTGCCGCACGCCAGGCTTCCCTGTCCTTCACTATCTCCAGGAGTTTGCTCAAACTCATATCCCCTGAGTCAGTGATGCTATCTAACCATCTCATCCTCTGTTGCCCCCTTCTCCTCCTGCCCTCAGTCTTTCTCAGCATCAGGGTCTTTTCCAATGAGTCGGCTCCCATCAGGTGACCAGTGTTTTGGAGCTTCAGCATCAGTCCTTCCAATGAATATTCAGGGTTGATTTCCTTTAGGGTTGACTGCTTTGATCTTCCTATAGTCCAAGGGGCTCTAAAGAGTCTTCTTCAGCACCACAATTCAAAAGCATCAATTCTTCGGTGCCAGCCTTCTTTATGGTCCAACTCTCACATCCATACATGACTACTGACAAAAACCATAGCTTTGACTATATGGTCCTTTGTCAGCAAAGTGATATCTCTGCTTTTTAATATGATATCATAGCTTTTCTTCCAAGGAGCAAGCATCTTTTAATTTCATGGCTGCAATCTCTGTCTGTGGTGATTTTGGAGCCCAAGAAAATAGAATCTGTCACTGTTTTTTCCCCATCCTGCCCTGGGGATGCCCCTCAAACCTGCCCTCTACTCTCAGCTCTGCTCATTCAAGTGAAGTGACCTCAGACAGATAACCTTGACATCGCCTTGGGCATGTCACTCAACTCTCCCGAGCCTGAGCTGTAACCAGAGATGATGTTGGTTTGTTGAGATCATCCCCTGTGACAACATGCATGAAAGTGTTTGGAAGTGCCCCAGGTGAGAAAGCCCGTCCTTAAGACTGCAGGTGTCTACAGGGCACAGTGTGACCAGCAGCCACCTGATGCAGGTGAAAAAAGCACTGGGTGCAAGCGAGGAGGCTTCGGGAGCAGTAGCATGTATACACGTGGCCCTTATAAGCGCCTTTCACACAGTGCAGATTTCATGTGGATGGGCCGGGTTCTGTGCCCAGACTTCACTGGTCAGAGGACTGTCTCGCTCCCCAGGTTGTTGTTCAGTCACTGAGTCATGTCCGACGCTTGGTGACCCCGTGGACTGCAGCACGCCAGGCTTCCCTGTCCTTCACTATCTCCCGGAGTTTGCTCAGACTCACGTCCATTGAGTTGGTGATGCCATCTAACCACTCCTCGGGACCCTCCTGAATTTTAGAGTTCCCCCACCTGGAATTCTCCATCTTCTGGGCTGAGGGCAGTTAGAGGTGGCCCAAGTTTAGGACAGATAAGCAGATAGGCAGAGGCTGGAAACAAATGCATAAATGAAACTATTCTGAGACATCATTCGGTATTTAATGCCCTGATTCAGGGACAGGTGTGTAGCCTCCAAACATTAGTTGGCATCTGAGTAAAGTGACCTGACTTTTTTAAAAAAGTGTAATCCCATTCTCACTGCAGCCTAACTTAAGCACATCGTTAGAAACAGACCCTTCCAGGCCTTTGCCCGAATGGCTCTGCTGAGCTTCCTTCAATCACAAGTTTTTTGGGCAGAAGCAGCAAGGCTTTTCCCAGATTCATGGTGTAGACTGCAGGATGAGGGGCTTTTCCATGAAGGCAGCTCCTGACTGCAGCCCACGCTCCCATCATAACCTGGGCGTTTCTCTATTCATGTGCGGTTCTGAGGGAGAAACAGGATTCTTGGATTCCCAGAACCCCAAAGATCCACACCAGTTTTATGATAAGCTCAGCGGCTGAGAAATGTAAGAAAGTCCTGCATTTCCTGAGAAAAATGCCTGATGAATCTGTCACGGTGCCTCCTGGCGGGATAACAGATCTTATCTGGTGACCAGAGGGAAAATGTCACAGTGCTCTTTTCAGTGGGCTTGAAGCTTCTTGAGTTGAATCAGGGCTCTTGTCGCTGGCGTGTTTGTTTTTGCTGAATATAGTTTCTGTTTAGTTTGGCGCTCGTGTGTGTGTGTGTGTGTGTGTGTGTGTGTGTGTTGGCTGAGAGAACTAATTCAGGTCAGGATGATAAAACCTGGCACAGTTGTATTGGGCATAAAAGACCATCCAAGACTTGAATCTCTCCTAAGTAGAGAATGTGATACCAGTAGCTGAGAAGCTCGCTCCTAGCTGTCTCTTTGCAGGAGGAGGCGAGAGCCAGGGCACCCTAGAGCAGACCCCATGCTGGCCGCCAGGAGGCAGGCAGGTGGGCGTAGGGAGGCAGGAGGGCCAGGCCCCTCTGGGTCTGCTCATCCTTCCATTCAGACCCCAAAACATGCTGCCACAACCCCCCTCCCCCCATCAGGGCAGGATGAATGTTCCGAGGGGATCAAAGTGGGCCCATCTCCATCTCCCCTTGAGGCTCTGATTATTTTTCCAAATTGTGTCTGAGTTAGAAACTGCCCCATCCGTTTTGAAGCATGGCACTCTCAAGGGAGATCAGAGGGCCTACGGATTTGTTTCTTCCAATGTCTAGGTCTGGAGGCTCCAGGGAAAAGGCAGTGGATTGCCAGGAAGCAAAATCATTTTAACACAAGATTAGATATCTTGATGGGCTTCCCTAGTGACACAGTGGTAAAAGATCCAATGCCAATACAGGAGGCCCAGGTTCAATCCTGGGTCGAAAAGATCCCCTGGAGGAGGAAAGTGGCTACCCACTCCAGTATTCTTGCCTGGGAGATACCATAGACAGAGGAGTCTGGTAGGTTACAGTCCATAGAGTTACAGAAGAGTCCAACAGGACTGATTGACTAAACAACAGCAAGATGTTTTGATGCAGCAGGGCCACTGGGTTTGTCTCCTGACCCCTCTTGAGCTGCCCAACTTCTCAGTGATCCACCTCTTCAGCCAGCCCCCAGCCCTCATCAAAGGCCTGGATCCCTGAGGGGCCTCCTGCCATAGTGCAGCCTGAGACTGGCACTACTGACCTGGTCAGACGCAGACAGAGTCCCCCGCGCTGAGCCACTTTGCCTCTCGTACGGTTGCTGGGAAACCAGCTGCTTCAACACACAGTCCTCTCTCACCTTTGTTTCTGCACTTGGCTTTGAAGTTCCCGGGTCTCTGTGTTAACAGAGAAGCAGCCTTTAGGAGCCAGATCTTACCCGAGAAAGTTACTGTCCCCGGGAGGCAGTGGGAGCTCTGGCCAACGTGCTGACTGGACATGCTCACCTGTTGTGGAGTTGTTCCCCAGACCACGGTGATCAGCATGACTGTGGCCTCTCGGAGTGAACGCAGCTGACTCTATGTGGTCAGAACGCATGCAATCCGTGGTCAGCACGTTTCAAGGGTATAGTTCCATATCATTAACTCTGGTCGCCGTGCTGTATGGTAGAGCTGTGGAACTCACTGCTCTTATAACTGAAAATGTGTACTCTCACCAGCATCACTCCACTTGCCCGTCCCCTGACGACGACAGTTCTAGTCTCTATCACTACGACATGGATTTCTCTGTAATGAAACCTTAAAAAATTCTGAGCCCCAGGCCCACCCCAGAGACTGATCCAGGTGACATGGACCTGGCTTCAGCAGCCGTGGGACAAGCACCTCAGGTGACCTGATGTGCAACCGAGGGTAAGAAAGGCCCACACATTGGATCAGCTGGGGCACTTCACAGGTACAGGAGCCAGGCCGCGCCCCAGAAGACGGGGGTAGACAGAGCCCGTGTGGTGTGCCCCAGGTGAGAAGCACAGCTCAGGAGGATAAGAGGCCAGCCCTGCAGTATGGCCACACTGGTGGCGGGGCAGGCCAAGCCCACTTCCCATTTCTTCTCTTTACTGGACCCAAGAACAGGGAGCTGAGCTGCTCCTTGGACCAGGGAAGGCAGTAGCCACAGGCCAGTGGGTCTGATTAAAGAACCAGATGCACAGACAGCATGTGGCCTTGGAAAGGGAGGAAGTGCTTCAGACTCTTTCAAAGCTATACTAAGCGTAATGACCCATCTATCTATCATCAGAGACAGGCAGCTGCCCCCCAGACATCTCATAGGCACAGAGGTTGGTCACCCAGTGTAACCCAACCCCCTGGGAACACTGATCCAAACAGTCCCACCTGAGGTTATTGCCACGTGGGCCCACTTCCCCTCCTGGCAGGCATGTTGGGCAGAAGTGTTTTTCTGCTTGTCAGTAAGGATCCAGCTGAGACTGAAGCTGGTGTTCATTTCCAAAAGCAGGTGTGTGTGTGCAGAGGCAGAGAGGGGGAAACTCTGCCCCAGGTGAGTGCATAGTCTCTTTGAAACTTCTCAGGCAACGTGGGGTATTTGAAGTGACAAGCTGACTGTGGGGCCACGTTCCGTAGACAGAGGCACTGTCTGGCCTCTGGGGGAACCATCTGCAGCCGCCTGCCAGCACAGAGGCCTCCCATGCCCTCCCTGAGGGCAGGGACTCTTACAGCATGACCTCATGTGGGGTATCCTTTCAAGTTTCACTTTCTCCCTGTTTTGTGAGAGCAAGGAGCATCTGAAGCAAAGGTGGGGGCAGGGGTCTTGAGAGGAGTTGCCAGTTACCCTGGTTGCGGTCCAGCACAAAGATGCTCACGTCATCAGCTAATGTCACCCAGATTGGAAATCCTGGGACCAAAGCATAAACGCCCTTTCTCCCCTGAAGCAGAGATGGTTCGTGTGGCTTAATTATACTGTTCAAATGCGAGGAAACCGCCCAAGACGGGCTGTATCTGGTGATCAAGTGTAATCAGGTTCCAAGTGGGATGATTTCAGGTGTTTTTCGAGGTGCCTGGGGGAGGGGACCAGCAATTTGTGATCTTTCTGCTCATTCCCTGTACGGAACCAGTCATCAGAGTCTGGAGCTAGCAGCCTATTTAGGAAGGATGGGATAAGAGAGATAACTCATTTTGAAAAACTGTAGTCATGCCTATGATGAGGCACCTTCAGTGATTACCCCCCAACACAGCCGCCCCTTGGGATGAACCCAAAACCCCTTCCTGGCTTCCTCATTCACCTTTGACCCAAGGCAGCAGCCACGTGGCCCTGTAAGTGCATCTTACTATGTTAAGAATCAGCAGTAATAAAGCTGCCTGCCAATCCAAGAGACTCAGATTTGATCCCTGGGTCAGGAAGATCCAGGAAACAGCAAGCCACTCCAGTATTTTTGCCTGGAGAATCCCTCGGACAGAGGAGCCTGGTGGGTTATAGTCCATGGGGTCGCAAAGGGTCGGATACGACTGAGCGACTGAGCATGCATAACACTCTGTTAAGAGGACAGTCCATAGTCGGCATTGAAACTAACTGCACAGCTAGCTTTGTACAAAATCACGTTTCTGCAAGAAGGAACTAATCTCTTAGGTTTCCACGAAAAAGAAAAAAAAGAATCATCTGTGCGATTCACAAAAATGGCAATGATTGGAGTTCGCCTTAGCCAGTGTCAGCCATGAGCTGACAGCATCAGGATTTTGAAATTCGAGTGATTTCTTGTAAATTTTCTGAAAATAGAAGTATCAGATCCCAAAATAATAAATCCTAGAATGTGGATTGAAAGCTTGCGCAGGTGCTGACCAGGATCTGAGAAAGCTGTGCTCAAGAGAAATGAGTTTGCTGCCCCATTAAGAACTGGGATGTGGCTCCCAGGGGGCATCAGACGTTACCTCCAGCGCCTGTCCCTGTTCTGCCATCTCTACCTGAGCAGCCTGCCAGGAAGACCACAGTCAGGAGGCCCACAGGCTTTACCATTCAGACTGGGACACTTTTGAGAGCGAGCAAGGCTTCAACTATCCATTCCGCCAAGATAACAGGCATCAGTCAAGACTGTCCTGGGCAAGCCAAGGCACGTAATATCCACCTCCCCCAGTCCACATGGTCCTCCTCCAGCTCCCCATCACCTGCCACCCCCTCACATCTCCCCTGAGAACTGCTGCTCTGCCCTCCACTGCACCCACGTTGGGAACCATTTGTGGGCCCCACTCAGCTCTGCCTCTTGGGGGCTCTTGGGTCCCTGTCTCATCCTCCTCGTTGGACCATGGACTTCTCAGAGTCAGCGGCCAGGTCAAGGTACTTGGTATTTCAGTTCAGTTTGGTCGCTCAGTTGTGTCTGACTCTTTGTGACCCCATGAATCGCCGCACACCAGGCCTCCTTGTCCATCACAGTTCACTCAAACTCATGTCCTTCGAGTTAGTGATGCCACCCAGCTATCTCATCCTCTGTCATCCCCTTCTCTTCCTGTTCCCAAACCCTCCCAGCATCAGAGTCTTTTCCAATGAGTCAGCTCTTCGCATGAGGTGGCCAAAGTACTGGAGTTTCAGCTTTAGCATCGTTCCTTCCAAAGAACACCCAGGACTGATCTCCTTTAGAATGGACTGGTTGGATCTCCTTGCAGTCCAAGGGACTCTCAAGAGTCTTCTCCAACACCACAGTTCAAAAGCATCAATTCTTCGGCGCTCAGCTTTCTTCACAGTCCAACTCACATCCATATATGACTACTGGAAAAACCATAGCCTTGACTAGACGGACCTTTGTTGGCAAAGTAATGTCTTTGCTTTTCAATATGCTATCTAGGTTGGTCATAACTTTACTTCCGAGAGCAGGTGCTTAATAACCACTTGTAAACTGGAGGGAGTCCTGCTGACTGACAGTCAGAGGTAAAGCCAGGCCAGGCATGAAGCCACGTTTATTCACTGAGCAAATCATGAAGGCATATCTCCAGCCTCCCTTCCAATACACCTCTTGGCTTTCCCATAATTTGTCCTCAGGATGTTGATATAACAAGTGCACTTACACGTGTGGACAAACAGATGTGTTCCAGTTGTCTGGAACTTTCCAAGAAGTCTCACAAGTGTAGATTTCAGAATATCCTTGTGTGAAATATCTACAAACAGTGAATACGTGTGTGGTCCAGGATTGTGATATTCTAGCTCATTTCTGATTCACCTCCTTCTCAGGTTGATTGCTTCCAATTAAAGCCCTAATTGGGGCTTCTGAGGTGACTCAGCAGTATAGAATCTGCCTGCCAGTAGAGCAGGCACAGGTTCAATCCCTGGGTCTGGAAGATCCTCTGGCAAAGGAGACAGCAACCCACTCCAGTATTCTTGCCTGGACAGTCCCACGGACAGAGGAGCCTGACAGGCTATAGTCCATGGGGTCACCCAGAGTCAGACTTGACTGAGCACGCATTCAGGCACAGCATCACTGCTCTCAGAGCAGTGGGGCCCGCTGTGGCCGCGCTGATGTTCTGTCCCTTCTGTGTTCCAGGATCAGTACAAGTTCTGCTACGAGGTAGCCCTAGAGTACTTGAATACTGGCTGACGGCGTGAAGAGCCCCGCACACCAGCCTTCCATCCTGCACAGCCAGGACGCGTGCCACGGTGTTCGTGCCGATGAGATGAAGACAGCTCCACATGCTTATTTTGCTTTGCCTAATTGGCTCTTTTTAAAAAAGAGTCCAAGAAAAAAAAAGTGTTTATAAAACTGCTTGCACTGCCCGATTCCCACCCGCAGCACCCAGTGGTCCAACCCTGTCGTCCTGGGCACCGGCCCCTTCGAGCAGCGCGGACAGATGGTAAATTGAAGAGCACAATTATATTCTTATGAAGGAATTTGTACCTTGGGGTATTATTTTGTGGCCTGTGAACGTTTGTTATTGTCACAGCTGAGTGTACATTTTTGTTCTGTGGAGAATGCTACCTGGCATTATGATAATATATTATTTTAGTTAATATTTGTATTTTAACATGTCGCATAATATATGTAGCTTTCCAAGACTAACAGATAAACGTATAATGAACCAAGAGATGTTGTATGAGTTGTTGTTTCTATCAGATTTGTATCGTTCCCGAGGGAAAAGCTCGGGAGGCGTTCGGTTCGGGAAGGCGGAGGTCGGCAATCAGGTTCACAGATCTGAAGTTCTTCAGTTCTTCCTGTGTGTTTATATTGTAAATATTTTTGATTTCATCAGATTATTTATTCATTAAAAGAAATTTTTGTGAAGCGCAGTGAGTGACAATCATTTTTATCCAGCCCTGGAAATGATTCGCTGTATGATGCTACCTGTGTGAATTCTCAGCTCAATAAAGAAAGAAGCGTGAGCAGTGTGGTGTCTGCCTGGTGTCCTGACACCCCGCGGGGCAGCTCTGGTCACTCCTGGCCTCAGGCAGAGAAACCAAGGCCAGTCTGCTGGATTGGAGCAGGTGGAGTTAGGATTTCAGAGGAGAGATCTTCTGTCAGGGAGAAATCGAGACCCATCCTGAGCTGCTCCTGTGAGCCCCAGAGGCCACCGGCCAGTGAACTCTGACCTGGCCGGCAGGCTCTGACAGCAGCTCTGGCCTGGACTCCAGAGTGGTGATTTTCTGAGCAGGAGGAGAAGACTCTGCCCTCTGCCTTTCTCTGGGGGATCATCTCCATCCTTTCCAGGCTTCATTCATGCCTGAAACTCGCTGCCAGAACACTCTTTAGAGTGTGGCAAGACCAGAGTGCATTTGAGCCGGACACCACGCTCCACAGACGTTTCTTCCAGGAGAAAGGACTGCAGCCCGAGGGCTCTGCTGGCCTCTGAAGGAGGAGGAAGCTGGGCGAGGTCACACACCGAGCACAAGCTGAGCCCCAGGCTGTGTGAAATGACCCGTGGGTGCGGGGACGGTCCTTCGAGAACACCCGTCTGTGCTGCAAACTGCAGGGGCTTCCTCTAGTGGCGGCAGGTCCTTCCCCGCAGCGGTATGACGGGACGTAGTTCAGAGCCATCGAGCCATCGGATAGCTGAGAGGCTTGGTCACAAGAGGCTGAGCAAGTGTCCAAAGTCACCTGGCCTGGTGGGTGCCGGCTGCCTCCAGGCCCCGGGGGAGGCGGGGCAGCATCCTAGCACCGCCCCTGTGTCATTTATCCAGCACTCGGGGTAGGACCTGCCCTGGGGCTTCCCTGGTGGCTCAGTTGGTAAAGAATCTGCCTGCAAATGCAGGAGAAGTAAGAGACGCGGGTTCAGTCCCTGGGTCCGAAAGATCCCCTGGAGATGGGAATGGCAACCCTCTCCAGTATTCTTGCCTGGGAAGTGCCACGGACAGAGGAGCCTGGTTGGGTACACTCCAAGGGGTCGCAGAGTCAGACACGACTGAATGGCTGACACAGGCTAGGACCTGCCCCTCCTGTGATTCAGGACACAGCCCACTGCCCACTCTAGGCATCTCGGTGACTAAGAATGACAAGGTCAGAAGTTGGCCATCAAGGGCCCGACGTTGACCCTGAATCTGAGACCTGCCCTGTCTTCTGCACTCTGAGTGCACTGTCCCCCAGCTCCCTTGAAGGGGAAGGAACCCCATATGTGCTTGGGAAGGGCTACCTGCCACCGACCGGGTCTGGACCAGGTATCTGACTACCCAGGTCCCCCTAGGTCCCCATGGAAAGTGGCCTCTATGCATCACCACCCCAACCCTCTTGGACGAGCTCCTGAAAGATGAAAAGCCACTTTCTGTCTACCTCTCTGGGACTCAGGAATGGGGACCATTCCCGTGCCCAGGGCGCCCTTGTATCAAGGCTGGGTTGTGAGAGAAGCAGTGCCGTTGGTCCTCTTGGACAAGGTTGTGGTGGTCTTTACTCCACGATGGGTGGGAGGAAAATCATTCCAGGAGGACCCAAGATCATGGATGTAGGAATGCTGTCCGTCTTGGTCCCTCCCTTTGAGGTCAAAGCCGTCTCACCTGGGAGCAGTGGTTTCCACCAGACTTTTGAACCTGTTAGATTCTCACCCTCCTTTCGCTTGTCTTTAGCCCTTAGCAGAAATAGTGCTGGAGGAGCAGGGACGTTTGGTGGCTGTTTCTCATCCCGTGAGGCCAGCTGCAGGGTCAGGATTCCTGCCACTTTCTGGACACAGCAGAGGTCCCTGTCCTTTGCAGATGAAAGAGGCCGACTGCTCGACTGTGTCCCTTCTCTGTCTTCTCTCAGGACCAGGGGTTCCCCTCCCTGTGGCGTCCGGTGACAATGAGGTCCAGTTCCCTGGCTTCTGATACGGTCCTGCTTAAGGACAGCCTCATCATAGTGTTGGGTCTGGGTACTGTGGTGTCTGTAATGTGTAAACTTGGCTTTAGTAGACTGCGTTTCCCAGGATTCCATTCTCTGTGTTTCCAGGTAGGTGGGCCCCTGGAGTCACCCAGTGCCTGATGCAGAGGCAGGAGTGAGGTGGCAGCTCTGCTGTTTTTACCCTAAGAGGCCCAGCCGTTGCCCCAAACTGACTGGGTGACCCTGCAGTGACTGGTGCCCAGCATGAGTTGCTCACCATCTGGATCCAAACCTATGTCTATATGCTTAGGTTTTGCTCAGACCTCTCAGTTCTGGGTATCAAAATCAGCACCAGTTTTCTACTGCTGATTAACAATCACTCCAAAATCCAAATGCTAAAAACACCAATAAACACTGATTATCTCCTGTGGTTTCCATGGGTCAGAAATCCAGGAGTGGCTTTGCTGGATGGTTCTGGCTCTAAGGTCACTCATGCAGAGACTGTCCAAGTGTTAGTTTAGGGCTGTGGTCATCTGAGAGCCTGCAGGGGACAGGGACCCACTTCCAGGGTGGCCCCACACACCTGACAAGTTGGCGCAGGAGGCCCCAGCCCTCTCCACATGGGCCTCTTCACAGGCTGCTCTTGTCCTTGCAGCATGATGAGATTTTCTCCCAGTGACCCAGGAGCAACGCAGAGGTCTTTGACGACCCAGCTTTGGAAGTTGTGCCGTCATTTCCACTGTATGCTATTGCTTACTAAAGTCAGCCCTGTTTCGTGTGGGAGGGGACACACCAGGGCACCAGTCCCAGAATACAAGAGTCCTTGAGGCCACCTGGAGGCTGGCTGCCCCTCTGCCAGCCCACCTCGGACCCCCACCTCAGCTGGAACCTCTCCTTCAGTGGGCTGGTCAGCTGGACACAGTAAATCTTATCCCCGGAGGCTAAGCCTGTCAGTCAAGGTCACTCCTCTCCTGTGCGGTACACTCCCTGCTGCTGACATTACCTCTAGTCGCCTTTGCTGTGCCCTAAGGAACTTTTATTCCATTGGAAAGGAACGTACCTTACTCCACAGCCTGGATTCCCCTCCCGAGGAAGCACCCCTCCCCCCAAGTAGAAGCAGCTCATTCTTCCACATTCCAGGTGCTTCCTCATCTTCAGCAGCTGCCCTTCATACACCACTTGAGCTAATGGATGGCCACATCCTGCAGCTGGTCACCTCGAATGGCCTCGCCTCTGAAATCTTACAGCTTGCCAGACTCTGACCCCAGCCTCTTCGGCAGCCAGCTTCCCTCGCCCTGTCGCCACCTTCCTTGCTCTTTGAATGTGTGAAACCCTTCAGGCCATTCTCTGAGCAAGGCTCCCCTTCTTACCTTCTTTCCCAAAACAGCCTAAGCCTTGCAATGCAGTGCTTCATCCAACAGCCTCAGTGCTCTTGACTCCTTACAGTAGCATCATGTCTGTCATACAAATGGTCAACTTTAGAGAAATCTGTGCAGGACTTCAAATCCCAGACGAGCTAGAGTAGCAAAGACCAGATTTACCCCTCCTAATTGAAACCAAAAAAAGCGGTGGGGAGGGGGAGGGGAGCATGAAATATCTTTTACGATGATTCTCAAGGGACTTTCCTGGTGGCCCAATGGTTAAGACTGATTTCCAACACAGTGGGTGTGGGTTCAGTCCCTGGTTGGGGAGCTAAGAACTCACATGCTTGTGGTCAAAAAATTGAAGTGTAAAACAGAAGCAATATTGCAACAATTCAATGAAGACTTTTAAAATGATGCATATCAAAAGAAAATCTTAAGAAAAAAGATGGTTTTCAAGACACTGGACATCAAATAATGCTGGGAACAGAAAACATGTTAAATGAACCCTAGGATCGCCCAGCTTACAGACTTGAAAGAATATCCAGATAATGAGTACACAGAGGGGAAGTCCAGATGGTGGTCCCCTTATTGTGTGAACTGGAAGTTCAACAAAGCCAGAGGGCCTAGTTTGCAGAGCAGAGTTAGCAGAGATGAGAATGCTACATAGAGAAGGAATTCTGAACATCTGCAAAGTCCCAATCAAGTCTTCAGCTAAGTACTGATCAGGACAAACATCAAGAAAGGACTTGAGGCTGAAGAAAGAACCACCCAAAAAGACAAGAGTGAAGAATACTCAGTTCACAGGGGCCATACAGCTCCTATTCCCATTGGACAGAGAACCCAAGAAAGTTTGGCCTCAGTAGGTGGGGAAATTAGACTAAACACAGCGTAGTCCTGCCTAGCAAAGCAATAACCAAAAGGATCAAACTGTTTCCAAGTAAACTCACCACAGAAGAAAACTCAAGAATATTTATAGGAATACAAAAATATCCAGTACCCATGAAAGCAGATTTCCAATTCAAAATTGCCAGGCACACAAAGAAGCAGGGACGTATGACACACAAAAAGAGGAGAAAACCAATCAGTTGATACTAATTCAGAAATAATATGGATGACAGTAGGCAAATATATTAAAGCACTTATTTTATAACCTTATTCCAGGTGACGAAGAATCCAGAGAAAATATTTAGCATATTTAAGCAGAAAACATGGAAGATACTTTTAAAAAGCCAAAGAGAACTTCAAGAGATGAAAACTACAAAGCCTGAGATTTTAAAAAATATTCCAAATGGGATTAACAACAGATTTGACTGCAGAAGAAAAATATAGTGAACGTAAGACATCAATAGAAATCATTCAAAATAAACACATAGAAAAGACTGAACAAAAATGATCAAAGCATCAGTGAGCTGCTGGTGTCTCCCCACAGTGGGGAAAAGAAAGAAAGAATGGCAGAATTTTTCCAAATTTGATGGAAATTATAAGCCCATAGATCCAAGAAACCAAATCAGCCTCAATCACCAGATACATAAAGAGAGCTACACCAAGGTACATCATAAACAAATTGCTTAAAACCAATGACAAAGAGAAAATCTTAAAAGAAGCCAGAGGAGGTTAAATGTTGTGTGCAGAGAAAGATGAGACTTACAGCAGACTTCCCTCTGGACACAATGCAAGCCAGAACATAGTGGAGCAATAATGTAAATACTGAATGAAATAAAAACTGTCAACCTGGAATTCTATACCCTCCAAGAATATTTACCTAAAAAAAAGTCTAAATATAGATGTTTTTTGACATTACAAAAGTTGAAAAATTCATCACCAGAAAATCTATGGGTATAAGAAATGAAGCTCTGTTGCAGGTGGAAAGCTGCATCTATACAAAGAAATGAAGAGCATTGAAAAGAATGAGTACCTGGATAAATCTAAAAGCCTTCCTATATTGTTATTAAATATCCTTAAAATATAATTGACTGTTTAAATTTAAAACATGATAACAGTGTATTATGTAGTTTATAACACAGGTAAAAGGAAAAAGTATCACAAAAATAGTAGAGTGAAGATGGAGCGGATGAACAGCATTTCTGCTATAAGATTCCTCTGGTGCAGAAATGGTAGGAGGTCACTTAGAGGTAAACAGTGAGAATTTAAAGATCAAACTCTAAACCTTATGTCAACCACCAACATGCCACAACAGAAAGTTATGACTACAACAAAGCAGATAAAAATGGAATCATAAAAAAAGGCTCAATTCATCCAATAGAAGGCAGGAAAAGAGAAAAAAAATGGAACAAAGAACAGATGGGACAAATGGAAAACAAAGAGCAAGATGGTAGATTTAAATTCCACTACATCAATAATCACATTAAAATGTAATTGGACTGAATGCCCAATTAAAAGATTGTCAGATTGGATTAAACAAAGCAGACCCAATTACATACTACCTACAAGAAACCCACTTTAAATATAAACAAAGAGAGAAATCGATCCATCTGTTTTCTTAACTATAACCAAGCTACTGAGAGCTGCTAGATAAAATGTATGCATATATTAAATATATGCAAACAGGCATATTATTGCTGCAGTATATCCAAAGTGTCCATCTTTCCTTTCCAATTCCCCATCAATAATCCAGGACTGTCTATACTCAACTGTATACACTCAAGTTGTATACTGCAACAATGGCTTTATTTCTTCCTTCACAGGAAAAATAAATTGTCCGGCCTCATATCTATAGAAGCATTTATCTCTACACTCATTTTCACCTCCTTTTCACCAAATTCAGAGAAACAAGCCTTCAAGAGACAGATTCTGGGGGCAGGAACCATCTCTGAAATCTCAGGCATAGGACTATATCAGGGATGAACCAGTGGGTTTGCTTTCTCCTGGGGAGATACTTCTCACTGTCTTGGTATTTGACCCCCGGTTCCCCAAGTTGTTTAATCAGAAAATCTGACCTTTCCAGAACTACCCACCTAAGCAGCTCCCAGGTTCCTAACCCTTGCAAAGTTTGTGAGATGATACATATTTTAAGCTACTGGGTTTCAAGGATAATTCTAGTACCTAATAGGAGCTTTCAGAAAGAGGTACTTGTAGCCAAGAAATTTAAGGTGTAGATCAATGCTCCTTATTACCCCCTAGGTTCTAGAACCTTCTGCTCAGGGATTATTTCCTGAAGTATGGCACACAGACCACAAATGGTTCATGCGACAATTGTAACTGGTAGAAAGATGAGCATTTATTCTGATCACAGTTCTGAGTATTTCAGTATATATCAGAAAAGTACTGGCTTTCCATTTTCAGTGCTAATGGAATTCTTAGTATTGGAGGGGCATTTGTGCATGGAGAGGAATAGTCGCTGCCAATGGAAATTTAGGCTACAGCTCAGTTATTAATCTTAGGAATTTATTGACAATTAGCATTTTTTAGATATTAAACAATCAGCTTTGCCCTAAATATTTATATTTACTTACAGCTAATAAATAAAATATTATAGATTCAACAAAATAAATGTTCCCAATCAATAAAAACTCTAGATTACAAACTTACCCCAGCACTTTTAGGCATTTAATTAAAATCTCAACTCCAACATATTACTTCCCTTCAATATGCTAAGACTCTTTAAATGCAAAATGGTCACACGAAAAGTATAAAAGCTACAGAATCAATTAATGTCCTTACACTAAGAGAGGCTACAAAGATATTGATGCCATGGCTTTCATTGGTTTTCTTTTTTGGTGCTCACTTTTTTTATTGTATACCCCCAGTGTCACATGCTTTACACTGTTCTAGGATTTCAATGGACGGAGGAGCCTGGTAGGCTGCAGTCCATGGGGTTGCTGAGGGTCGGACACGACTCAGCGACGTCACTTTCACTTTTCACTTTCACGCATTGGAGAAGGAAATGGCAACCCACTCCAGTGTTCTTGCCTGGAGAATCCCAGGGACGGGGAGCCTGTGGGCTGCCGTCTATGGGGTCACACAGAGTCGGACACGACTGAAGTGACTTAGCAGCAGCAGCAGCAGGATTTCAATAGTTCTATCAGCTCAATAACCAATATTTTGCACCTTTCTAGAATTTTGGAAATTTTTACCAGACCCCAAAGTAAAGGACTATTGCCTTGACTGCCCTGGGGGATCCAGGCTTTGAGCTGGCAACCTATTGATTCTTAGTGGGGACTCAGCTGAACAGACCAAGTTGATTCAAACCAAAGCCAGTGGTCTTTGGGGTGAGTTTCCTTTTCTTGCAAGGAAGCTGCACTTGTTCTATCAGGAAACGTTTAGGTTCCTTTCTTCCTTAACGATGCTGACTTTGAGACTTGGAGTCTTTCCAGGAATAAAGTGGCCTCTAAGATTCGTGTGTACTCACTGTGCAGTCACTGAGATGTACCAGTCTGGTCTGTTACCATAATTGGACGTATGTCTTATCTGTGTTGTTCAGTCACTCAGTTGTGTCCGATTCTCTGTGACCCCATGGACTACAGCACACCAGGCTTCCCTATCCTTCATGTCTCCTGGAGTGTGCTCACTAGTATCTCCTTGTAACTGGTGGTGTTGCCAAGGGTTTCATTCCTTGAGAAAAGAGGGAGTAAGTGTGGAGTGGGCTTTCTTCTGTTAAGGACATTTGGCTATTCTGTTATCTGGGAACACGTGTTTGGATATTTGTTAACTGGCGAGATCAGTGAAGCTCATCAGTGGCTACTTCACTTCCCACGTGCCATCCACTCTTGCTCTCCGCACCATTCCTCTATTCGCTGGGGTTACTGTAGCTGACTCACCAGTTTTAGTCACTCCTTCTGCTTTTGCTGGTCCATATCTAACACCTGATAAACATAGAGGAGCTTTCCAAAGAAACATGAGATCCACAGATAGCATAGGTAACACTTTCACATTATGAAAAATAACGAGGGTGAGACATGTTCTATCAAATTCACTTTCTTTGAATAACTTCATTCTTTTATCTTTTATATTATCTGTCTGGATATTTTTTATATGTATGCTCCTAAACATGCATTCAATCCCCAATTCATTTGTTTTTTCTTTCCATTGGAAAAGAGTGTTAGAGACTGAAATCTGGGCCCCACAAGTGTACATGAGCTTCAAATATTCAAAGAAATGCTGCTTCTCTTGTTGGGACATTTTTTCCAACAGAAATGTCAATGGTATTTAATTCCATATATATATATATATATATATATATGTTGACTTCCCAAAGTTAGTGTATCATCAAATTACCCAAATCTCTCTAATAATAATAATGGATCTAATTGATTCCATCAATTATCAAGACTAGGACTTCCGCAGAAGTCCAGTGGTCATGACCCTGTGCTTCACCTGCAGGGGACAAAAGTTTGAACCCTGGTTAGGGAACTAAGATTCTATATGCTATGCGGCACAACCAAAAACTTAAAAATCACCAAGACTGTCTCTCCAGGATTGATGTACAGTGGGGAGTAATGCTTCCTTTTATAATATATTTAACATTAAAATGAAAGCAATTAAAAAGACACTGCAAATAATATTACTAGGGTAAAACAAACACCCTGAATGTGGATTGTCACTGAGGGAGGCTCTATACTTGCCCACCAGGCTGTCCAGCCCAGGTGGGTGAGGTTCCTGGACCTGCTGTAACAAACACCACAGGCTAGGGGGCTTAAAACAACAGAAAAGTACTGTCTAGGCTCTGGAAGCTAGAAGTGTGAAGTCAAGGTGTCGGTGAGGCCAGACTGTCTGGAACCTGCGCAGGGAGCATCCTGGCCTCCCAGGGAGAGAGGTGACGGTGCTTCAGGATGGCACTGGGGCCCATATGCGACTTCCAGGGGGCGAGAGCCTGCAACATGAGGAATCAGCCTCGAGCTCCCCAGAGAGGTGACTCCAGCAAGAGGCCAGGACTGCGGGACGAGCAAGCAGGTGAGGCCACCCCTTATGCCACCCCCCAGAACCCTGTGCTGGAGCCCGGCCAGCACCCAGCCCAGGCCAGCCTGGACAGCTGTGCTCCCTGGGGGTCTGCTCCCAGCTGGCAAGAGGCTCCGCAGTTGAGGAGCCATTCGCGAGTGTTCTGCATCCTTTCAGTGCCATCAAGTTCCAGACCATCTGACCTAAGGGCGCCTGGCTGCTGAGCAAAGCCCAGAAACTGGTGGCAGCCTTCCCTGGGCTGGAAACTGACTGGGTTCAGGGTGTGCGTGACCCAAGAGCTGGCTCCCCGGCCCAGTCTGGGGCAGAACGCTGGGTTTCCCATCACCTGCTGATTTAACGAGGGGTCTGTGTCCATCTGAGGCTTCCCAGGTGGTGCAGTAGTAAAGAATCCACCTGCCAGTGCAGGAGCCACGGGAGACATGGGTGAGGAAGATCCCCTGGAAGAGAGCATGGCAACCCACTCCAGTATGCTGGCCTGGAGAATCCCATGGACAGAGGAGCCTGAAAGGCTAGAGTCCACGGAGTCATGGAGAGTCAGAGGCCACTGAGTGACTGAGCACCAGGCATGCTGTGTCCATCTGCCCAAGTCCCCTTCCTTTTCATGCTATCTCAGCATCTCCATCTATTTTGTAAAACACTGATTTATCAGATATTACCCTTGTTTTCAATTATGTACATTGGTTTAAACATAATTCACCTTCTCTTTCCAATCCCATTAGGTTATAAAAGCATTAGCAAATTGTCACACATTTAAATGACCGTGTAATGGGTATTGGTTTTAATTGTCAGTACTTAAGTGGCCGTTATAGCTAAGTGTTGTGCTTTGTAAGTCAGGTAAGCCCCTCACTCTCCAAGGAAAAGTGCCTGAGACTTGGCGGCTGCAAAGCTCAGAGCTAAGTTTGTGGTCCACATACAGAATAGGACATTTTTGACTTCAGCTTAAAAAAAATCAAAAACTTAAGAGTTTTTGTTGTGGCTATTGTGAGAAAATTTACATAGCATCAAAACAGTGATGGGTACAGTGATCAAGTTGTGGGTAAGTGCCTAGTACAGAGAACAAGCTGGTGGTTGCTAGAGAGGGTGGGGTGGAGGGTTGGGCAAAATAGGTGAAGGGGATTCACAGACACAAGCTTCCAGTTATAAAATAAGTAAGTCACGGGGATGTCATATACAGAATAGGAAATAAAGTCCATAATATTGTAATAGTGTTAAGTGGTGATAGATGATAACTGGACTCATAGAGGTGACCAGCTCATGATGTATATAAATGTTGAATCACTAGGTGGTACACCTGAGACTACTATAATATTTTATGCCAGTTATACTTCAGTTTTAAAAAAAAAGCGTTGGGAGCATATTGACCTCAGTTTTAACTTCCCATGGAGCCTAGTGGGGTACTTGGCACGTTAACAGGCACCCAGTGTCCTTTTACCATTGACTGTGAGTCTCATTATGTTACAAACTTTTTATATTAAAAAAAAAAAATAGTTGATCAGTCATGTTCAACTCTTTGTGACCCCATGGACTGCAGCATGCCAAGCTTCCCTGTTCACTGTCTCCTGGAGTTTGCTCAAACTCATGTCGTTGAGTCAGTGATGCCATCCAACCATCTCATCCTCTGTGGCCTATATTAGATGTACAGCTATATATAGAGAGATAGTAGATATATCTAATATAGATAGAAATATAAAGCATTGACTCAAACTCATCTCTCCCCGCAGGTTAAGTATAGAAATAGGAAGTTTGCTGCCTCTCCTGCTGGACCTGGCCCTTCGCAGTCTGGACTGGACATCCCACGTCCTTGCTGTGGGAACAGACGTCTGGGCCTGCCTGTTCCAGAGAGGAAGGTGTTAAGTCCATCTTCTTGGAGGAAGTGTGGTCTCCACAGTGAAAGAGGTTCTAGACCTACTTCCCTGCTTCTCTGTGCTCAGATTTCCTTCCCAGGAAGGAGAGAACAGCCCACAACTTCCTCTTGCCACACTCTAGGGCTGGCGCTCCCTGGAGGCTGAGCCCTGCTGCAGTGGCGGGGACTCCGTGGCCCAACTCCATTGTAAAATCACCTGCATTGCTGGAGTCATGACAGTTGCATACACTGTGTCACCCAGAGGTCACAGCATCACTGATGTGGTTGAGAGTCCAGTTCCTTGGTTGGGGGGCAGTGGGGAGTCGGGTGGGCGCGGGGGCAGATGGTTAGCGGGAGAGAGCAGGGCTTCCACTGGTGAGAGTAGGAGGCACCTCACCATGGCAACCAGGAAGGATGGCTGCCAATACAAATTCTCCCATCAGCAAGCACAGAACTTACCCACAACTTGATCACTGTACCCAAGGCCCTGCTCCAACTCCTATCTTCCTTGTGGTTAGTAGCATTTTAGCCACCAGACGTCACATGACGGACTCCTCTGTACAGGGATGTCTGCTGCCCAGAACTGAAAAGCAGAGTGATGTAAATATAGAGTGATGGGTTTTGTCAGTCAGTTTATTCCCGAATGAGGCAATAATGTTCCCACCCAAATTAATGTATCTGAGCAGATGTTTAATTTTTGAATATCCTGTTTTGAATATATATTACCTGATAACGTATAGATATGAAACTACTTTTTATGTCACTCATTAAATCTCAATCAAACCAGTAAATACCCCAACTACAGAGGCACAGAGACCCTGTTTTGCTTTTGGTCACGTGGCGGCAGTGTGTTGTGGTGTAAGATGAATGAACTGCTGGTACGGTTTTAACATAACGGCAGTTACACAGCCAAGTGTGCAGCAGCCCTAAGCGTGGGTTACTCAAAGAGTGGGAGGTGGTTGGGGGGAGAGGGGGAGAAGCGCCGGGTTGAACTCTGGTTGAGCCACTCATCCGGTGACCTTCAGTGGCTATTTGGTCTCCCTAGGCCTCTGTCCCCCCCTGCAGATGGCGACAGTCATTGCAATATTTTGGGGGATCCACTTGAAGAAAAAGAATGCAACCTAGGGATACAGAAAGGGCCTTGGAAGGGGCCCATGCAAGCAAGGGGGCCACCCCCCAACAGGGTTTTATTTCATGAGTTTCATAGTAAATCTGCACTGGAGTCAATAAATAAACCCATAGGGGAATGAATAAATGACGCTTGGTATCAGGTTGCCTGAGTTTTAAAAACTGGTTCGTATTTTTATTGGGATTGTGTTCAATGTATGAATTAAAATAGAACTGGCATATCCATGCTTCCCTCGTGGCTCAGACAGTAAATAATCTGCCTGTAATGTGGGAGACACAGGTTCAGTCCTTGGGTTGGGCAGATCCCCTGGAGAAGCGAATGGCTACCCACTCCAGTATTCTTACTATATTGCTGAGTTGTACTATTCAAGAGCAAGGAGCGTCTTAGTATTTGTTCCAAAGGCGAGAAGTCTGTGTTTAGAAGTCTGAAATTTAATAATTTCAAATTATTTTATGTTCAAATGACCACATTATGTGGAAGGGGCTATGTTTCTGTTTCTGTGATGTGTTTTCTTTGTTCCTTTAGTTTTTCGTCATCTTTTGCTATTTAGGAAGGTTTATAGTCTATTCTAGTGCTTACCTTTGTAACTCACACCTTTTTAATTGCCCCCAGTCTCCAGTTATTTATCTTTCACTTTGTCTCCCGCTAATTGCCAGACATCAATCAGTGAGGTTATTTTGCTTTCTTCTTTTCTGCTCCTTTCTCCTTCCACTTTTGATTGAATTATGTCTCCTTCGTGATAATGTATAGCAATGTACATGCGTACTCAGTTACTTCAGTCGTGTCTCTTTGCAAACCCTATGGACTGCAGCCCGCAAGGCTTCTCTGTCCCTGGGATTTCCCAGGCAAGAATACTGGAGTGGGTAGCCTTTCTTCCCAACCGAGGTATCAAACCACATCTCTTATATTCCAGGCAGAGCCTCTGGGGAAGCACATATATGTATAAATAACATGAAGCACACAAAATATTATTCTTCCGCCCTTGTGACTTTTCTGTATTCATGAATCTACCTTTATATATATTAAGTTGCTTTACTATAAGTCCTCTCATTGAAGTTTTTCTCCCTTCATTTCTTTCTTTCTTTCTTTCTTTTTTGAAGGCCATAACTGGGGTTTTTTGGGGGGTGTGGTTTTTTTCCTTTAATTTGCTTTAATTCATTGAAAATCAGAATCTTTAAAGCATCTTGTAGTCACTCAGTCATGTCTGGCTCTTTGTGACCCCATGGACTGTAGCCCGCCAGCCTCCTCTGTCCATGGGATTTCCCAGGCAAGAATGCTGCAGAGGGTAGCCATTCCCTTCTCCAGGGGATCTTCCCAACTCAGGGACTGAACCGAGGTTTCCCACGTTGCAGGCAGATTCTTTACCGTCTGAGCCACCAGGGAACCCCTGGGCGGAGATGGGCTAGGGAGAGACAAATTCTCGGAGGATGCTATGGCTCTCTTTGACATTATACCAGGCTGCCTCTGAGGCCCCCTTCACCTCCTCAAAGGGGTAAGCCTCTCCTGTGAGTTCTGCAGTTTTTGCACCATCATTTTCCAGCACTGCCTCAGGTCGAATCCAGGCTGGATTTTGGATGCAGTCCTGTGGGTTGTGGGTCAGGAGGTGTGGCGTTCTGTGGGATTTGATGCATTTACCTGGTAGTCTCCTGGCAGGAGGACAAGGAAGTTGGCCCCTTCTGGATCACAGAAGCGATTAGATTGTGGGTTTGTTGTGAGAGGATTAACTCAGGAGCAGTGAGATAGAAGAGAGGCACAGGGCAAGGTCTGGGGGAAAGACACGGAACTGTTGTGCCCCTGAGAGCAATAGAGCCTCTCCCTAAATCTCTGTCTGTTCACCAATCCTGATGCTCTCCCCTTAGTTCTTTCTCTTTTACAATATTTGAGTACACTTTATTTTTATATGGGTTAACATTCTGCTATATTTCATTTCATTCTTTCTTTCTGAGAAACTGAAACTTGAAGATCATTTCCAACCAGTATCTGAGTCTTGCAGTATCTCATTATGCAGCCCTTTCTTCCTGTTATTTTTATATATGTTTTTTGCACATAATAGTCATTTTGACCCATATCCCGCATAAGTAGCTTTTCACCAATCTCTAACTTAAGACAACTAAAATTTACAATCATGTGGCAGTATAAATTTTAAAATTACAGTTCATATACCTTTACAATCAAGGTGGTCTGAAGCAGGAAAAGTAAACTTTCCTTTAGCTGAAATACCTTTTTAAATATTAGACCTGCTAGCTAGTCTACAAAAAAATACAAGTTTCGGATGTTCTTCAAATATCTTTTGTATATGTCATCTGCTATTAAACAACACATGCAGGTTTCTAGTTTTCCCTTTCCTCTTAATTCTTGACTGAGGTAGTTTATCCTGTGGTTCATTCCTTAGACAGAGGATTTGCTACATGCTTGTTTGCTTAAAATTCTCTTTTCTGTAAACTTCATACATAAAGAATGGCTTGGCTTGATATAAAATCTTTGATTCCTACGTTCCACGACGTTTTCTGAAAATACAGCCTTAAGGCTATATCGTTTTTTTAGGAACAATGATGCGACTCTTGCACTTCTTGCCCTTTTAAATTACTCAGTCCTTCGGCTTGGAAGCCTTGAGGATTTTATTTTTTCCTTTCTCTTTATTTTTTAAATGTGATTTTATGTGTTTATCTATGGCTATGCTAGGTCATCACTGCTGCGCGTCTTTTCTCTAGTTGCAGCGAGCGAGAGCAACTCTTCATTGCGGTAAAGAGCAACTCTCCAGCTTCTCGTTGCGGGGGCTTCTCTTGTTGTGGAGCCTGGGCTCTAGGGCACTCAGTAGCTGTGGCTTCTGGGCTCTAGAGCACAGGCTCCACAGTTATGGCCGATAGGCTTAGTTGCTCCACAGCATGTGGGATCTTCCCCGAACGGGGATCGAATCCATGTCTCCTGCGTTGGCTGCTGCTAAGGCGCTTCAGTCGTGTCCGACTCTGTGCGACCCCACAGACGGCAGCCCACCAGGCTCTCCTGTCCCTGGGATTCTCCAGGCAAGAACACTGGAATGGGTTGCCATTTCCTTCTCCAATGCAGGAAAGTGAAAAGTGAAAGTGCAGTCGCTCAGTCGTGTCCAACCCTCAGCGACTCCATGGACTGCAGCCCACCAGGCTCCACTCTCCATGGGAGTTTCCAGACAGGAGTACTGCAGTGGGTCGCCATTTCCTTCTCTGCTGCATTGGCAGGCAGATTCTTTACCACTGAGTCACCAGGGGGCTTTATCTTTGAGTGCATGCTAAGTCACTTCAGTAGTATCTAACTCATTGAGACCTCGTGGACTGTAGCCCGCCAGGCTCCTCCATCCATGGGATTCTCCCGGCAAGAACACTGGAATGGGTTGCCAGGCCCTCCTCCAGGGGATCTTCCTGACCCAGGGATCAAACCCATGTTTCATTATGTCTCCTGCATTGCAGGTGAGTTCTCTACCACTAGTGCCACCTGGGAAGCTCTCCTTTGTCTTTAAATTCTAATAATTTCACCAGATGTGTCTTGGAGTTAGTTGTTCTTGGTCAATTTCCCCAGGGACTGAGTTCCTTCAATATGTAGATTCAGGTTTCCTCTTGCTCCTGGCAGGTTTCCTCACATTCTAATTTAAATATTAGATTTTTTCCGTTGTTTTGTTTTTCTTTGTCATGGTTTCTGATTATGCATGTTGGTTTTTGTTTGCCGCACTTCCTCTCGATGGCTTTCCTCCGAGCCTTTTTGTTCTTTTCTGTACATCGTTTTTCTTCTTTAGGCAATGTCCCCACCTTTCTTCCATGCACCTTATTGAATATGCATGGGCGTCTTTCTCCCCTTGCAACTCATTTTTCATTTCTGAGGTCATTTTGTCTTTTTCTTCTTTTTTTTTTTTTTCCTGAAGATCAATCAACTCTTCATTTCTTCCTGTGTCTGCCTGATTCTGGCTTTGACTTTGGAACTTCTGATTCAGAGTGGGATTATAGATCCTAAAATGCTTGATGACTTTTAGTTCAGTGCTGAGAATGATGCTACCTCCCAGAACATGATGTCCTCAGAGGGAGAAGCAATGAGACGTGTCCCTGGTAGTGTTACCATCAGGAATCTCTGGAGGGACCCTTCCTGACTCTGAAATCCCACGACTCTGTCCACCCCACCGTGAAGCCGAAGGGGGGTGCCCCAGGCACTGAGCTCAAGGGAGTGGACATGGTCCTGTCCCAGCAGGTAGCCCTCAGTCTCTGCTCATGTCCGTGTCTGGGTGTCTGGCTGGGGCGTTTCTTCTCTCATAGGCACCAAATTGACCCGAGCTCGATCCCTGGGTTGGAAAGATCCCCTGGAGGAGGGAATGGCTCCCATATACTTGCCTGGAGAATTCCATGGACAGAGGAGCCTGGCAGGCTACAGTCCATGGGGTCACAGAGAGTTGGAGACAACTGATTGACTAACACAAGACAGAGCGCCAAGTCACAGTCCACTGCCTCCTGCTATTTGTCTCAAGGAGAAGAAAAAGCATGAGTCTGTGACCAAGTGCAGTAAAGCAGTCTGCAACTTCTTCGCTACAACCATCCTTCCCGCCAGATGGAGATGCATACACAGAGACTCAGACAGAAAGGCACAGGAAGATGAACTGGGCCAGGAGTCACCCAGGTCTCCCAGGGGCCCCCTTCAAGCACAGTGGGGACCTGGGATACAACAGTCCTTAATCAGAGAAGCAAATGGAAGCTGTGGGCACCTCTTCGACCTCGAGGCTTCCGCTGACAGGGCTGCACAGAGGGCCTGCCCCTCGGCCATCACCGCATCCCTCAGGGCCTCCATCAACCAACTCCCCTCCGTGGGAACTGGCTCTCTCTTTGTTAGAGAACCTTGGTCCTCATGGAACCATCTTGCATTGATGCAAGGAGTATGAGATGGAATATGTCTCTGTAAACATCTGGTTTCGAATGCAAACTGTGACCATCCAGAACAGAGCATGGGATGGCTCCCAGGACCAGTGGCCTCGCCCTGCTTGCCCCCTCTCTACGAAGCTGGTCCCATGCTGTCTCTTTCCCACCTCCTGTGAGCAGCTGCAAAGGGCAGCCTTCCCAAAAGAAGAAAATTACAACACGGAATTCCACACTTATAGCTGCAGCTCCAAAGATTTCTTTTGTGTGCAAAAACAAAAAGAAAAAAAAAGTCTTTCATCTGCCAAGATTTTTACTTATCACATATGAAAGGGTACCGTCTTCTACACATTTTGAAATGCTTTAAAAATGGGTATCAAAGAGTCCGAGGCCCATTAATCTAAATTGCTTTAACACTTAGAGAAGAATAAAAGGCACTTTCTAAAATCTGCAAATGAGTGTAACCTACAAAATTACAGATTAAATGCTGGGGACCATGGGGTGAACCTGAGTTTCTCAGCTTGGAACAAGCATCTTTAAAGGGAAAAAGAAATATTACTTCAATATTTTTAAATCATGTTTTGAAATAGATGAAAAAAAGAAAGCTATGTACTTAGACACGATGGAAAGAAGGAAAAAATTTTTAGTTCAGCTAAAACTTGTCGCCATTAAGTTCCATTCAATAAAGATTCGCGAGGAGTGCTGAGCTCCATAAATGGTTTATTTTTTACCACCTTTGCAGAAACCCTTGAATCTCAATTCTCTCCCCAGAACAAAAGATGCACAATTCTCAAAATTCTCAGACCTGAATTCTCAACTGATACAGTTGGCAGGAAAGAGGTCATCTCACTTTTCTGTCTCTCCATTTAAATTTATTATCCAGTACTCTGATTGTAAAATAGGACAGAAAGCCTATAATATTTGATTGTCTTGATTTCTCAGCCCCAGCCGGGATGAGAAAGCCATAATCATGTAATAACACCTTCAATTTACATCCTCTGTGTCTCTAAAGAACTAATTGACTCTTACCAGGCAATTTTAAAATCTGATTAATCCCATCATCATCCTGACACATAGGTTCTGTGGAGAAGGTGTCTGCCGTCCTCAATGAACAGCTCATGAAGTGTCATGGGTGAGGAAGACCAGGATACACTGTGTGCCAGGCTGTGTCTCGCCATTTGTATTTTTTCTCTCATTAATTCTTCTGTCATCACTTTATGGTTGATGCTTGCGACAGATTGTAGATAGCTTCAATTCTCCAGCCTTCCTGTAAAGAAGCAGGTCTAGTCCCCAGCCCCTGAGGTCTGGCTGACCATGGGACTTACTCTGGTGAATGTAAACAGGTGGGATATAGGCAGGGACTTGGAAAGGTGTGCACACTGGGCTTCTTGAAACATCATCACCAGGCCAGCCTAGGAGACATGGAGCCTAGTTACCCCATTATGTCCAACTGTCAGACATGAATGAGGCTACCTTGGACCAGCCAGCCTGCACCCAGCCTGCCCACTGACCTCACACACAAGTACAAGCCCAGTGGAGATTTGCCAACTCTGTCTAAACCAGAAGAACCACCCACCAGAATCACAAGCTTAGATAAATCCTTTTTGGGGACTCCCTGGCAGTCCACTGGTTACAGCTCAATGCTTCCAGTGCAAGGGATATGGGTTCCATCCCTGGTGGAAGAATTAAGATTCTGTACGCTACATGGCATGGCCAAAAAGCAAAAAATAAATGAAATAAAATCTTTTTCACCCATGACATGCAAAAACAAAATAATAATAATCAATACAGCATTAACCCCACTTTACAAAACAGAAATGTTGGGCTCAAAGAGACTTTGTAATTGGCCCAAGGTCTTCAAACTCTGTCTGATTGCAAAGCACACACGGAACCCATGCCATGGGAAGAAAAGTTGGAGAACTCTGTGTGTTAAACTTGAGAATATTTAAATTTTATGGCCATCCTCAAAGATTTTGAAAACAATTGAACAGAAGAAAAGTATACCTATATTTTGGGTTGATTCATTAGGGCCAAGGAATAGAACTTTCAAGAAAGCAAAATTTAAGTTAAAAAGAGGAATCACATGACAACATCCAGGGTGATTTAGAAAAGCACAGTCACCTTGGAGGCTGTGACACCCCCAGATCAGTGATTCCCTCCCTGGGATGTGTCGTAGGGATGGAAAAGGTACCTTTCCTACTCCAGGGTCCAGAGTGACACCATGCTTCAGACCTCTGTTGGCGTCTGGACAATCCTAAGATGTTGTGTATAAGACCTCCGGGATGTGAATGAAACCTGGCCAGATTGGAAATGCATGTCACCTCTGATGTGTCACTTTCCCCCTGGAAGTCTTGTCACCTACTTCCTTGGGTCCTGCTGTGATGCAGACTTTTATGCCACACAGGTAAAGTTTGGCCACATGTCTGATGGAAAGTGGGGCTGGATTTCTGGTCCTCTCTGTCACAGGGAGCCTTGTCACAGTCCCCCTAACCCATGCAATGCAGCAGAACTGTGGTACGTGTCACCACAGGGAGCCGTGCTGTTAGGGGTTACCCCCCACTTTCCGTTCTCTGTCTGAATTCGCATGGGTTCTGAAGATCAGAAGTCTCTTGACTTACCCTGGTGTGGGTGGATGTAGGCTCACCTCTCAGGATGGGGTGGGAGTCAGCTTGACTTTCCTCCCATGGTTTTGTGCATTTCATAAAAGGTTACCCGAACACCTCTGTGCGGAACCTAGTCAACACCTTTCAGTGATGCTGGTCTTCGCTACATGCGTGCTAAGTCACTATGTCCAACTCTTTGCACTCCTATGGACTTTAGCCCACCAGACTTCTCCATAGGATTCTCCAGGCAAGAAAACTGGAGTGGGTTGCCATGCCCTCCTCCGGGGGATCTTCCAGACCCAGGGTCTCTCACATCTCCTGCATTAGGAGGCAGGTTTTTACCACTAGTGCCACTTAGAGATCTACAAATCTTGAACATATTAACCGTGTTCTAATATGTTACACAGTGTCACTCATTGATGAAAGAGAATTATATGATTGTCAAGCATTTTGGAGGCTTCCCAGGTGGTGCTGGTGGTAAAGAACCTGCCTGCTAACGCAGAGACACAGGCTCGATCCCTGGGTCAGGAAGATCCCCTGGAGGAGGGCGCGGCAACCTACTCCAGCATTCTTGCCTGGAAACTTCCATGGACAGAGGAGCCTGGTGGGCTACAGTCTGTGGTGTTGCACAGAGTCAAACACGACTGAAGCAACTTAGCACACATGCATGCAAGCATTGTCAAGCGTGAACCTGATAATGTGTAAAACATAAATAAGACATACCTCTCTGGACTGTGTGGAGAAACTCGGGGTCGGAGGAGAGCGACATAACTATAAGGAAAACTCCTTTGGGTGAAAATAACGATCACTCAGAATGTTGATTTCTTTGCGCTGGATGCTGGTTTAGGGAGGAAATCTGGCTCTGTGGAAGCCTGTTGTGATATGACCCAGCCACTAAGAGGGCTTGTAATTCTCTTCTCATTAGTTTATTCAAGTATTTATTTGCTTTAAGGCTGCTTCCTCTAAAGAAAGAAATTTGCATGCAGCGACCAAAGCAAGCAACCCAGTCTCTGTACCTACTTCCCATTGAGTTTCTGTGTTGTGTATTGTTTGGAGACTCCATCTATCAGTGGGAATGGCTCTGGGGTCTTCTGTTGAACCTGAGTCTATTTTTCACATTTGAGTGAGCTGTTTATGTCTGATGTAAAGGAAGTTTGTGCAGCGACTGCCCCCCCACCATAGCCTTCTGATATGCCCGTCAACATAAAAGCCTAATGTCATTTGGGGAAGAAGCTGAAACAGCACACACTCTCCGCGGCTCAGAGATGGGAGGTACTCTGTTCCACCCAGGAAGCTTCCCCCTCATTTGTCCCACACCGCAGCCCTACAGCCCTACCCTCTCTTCCAGGATCTACACAGAGACTAATCACTTTTGGTGATGCTTATAAACAGCATGGAGATCCATTTTGAAACTAAAGTACAGAACAGAAGCAGGACCCTAACAATTTTCTGAACCGCTTTTAGCTCCTCACTGCAATAGAACAGACATCACCACTGTTAGATCCTTGTCAGGGTCTCAGCAACACACCTCTCACATTTGGGGATGAGAGCAACAGAGTGTGGAACGCTAACTGTCACTTCAGGGTCATATGTTTATTAGGAATATGTTTCCTAATATGTTTATTAGGAATAAACATATTCCTAATGATCTTTACCCCCAAAAGGAGCCACCCCTGACTTTCTCTCTTGGGTGATGGTCGTTTAGACCCCATGGCCCACGGCTTCTCCATTTCTCCAGTTGTCACTTCAAGGCAAGTGGATTCTCTTCTCGCTAAGCCAGCATCCCTACTCCATCCTTCTCGTCCTTCTTGCTGGGCTCAGAGTAGAGACCTGCACACCTCTCGCGATAGCAGCTACTTCTTTCCCGCGAGATGTGGGCTGGTCCAGCTCCGGGGCCACGAGCATCAGGTGAGAGGAGGGAGGAGGTGGGTGAGGGAGGCAATTAGAGCCAGCGCCACCTGGAGGGTCCAGATTTAGGGTGAGACGAGGAAAACCTGTGGTCGTGCAGCCCTTAGCTCAACCCTCTCGGCAGGGTGAGAGCTGGCGCCATGTTGAGAGGAAAGGAATCCTACAGAGAACTTGCTGGTGACGGGGAGATGGAGGAGGTCTCAGGAAGAACCCTCGGAGAGCTTGACCCTCCGGACGCCCTGAGTGCTGCAGGCTGACACCTGGCCAGCAGGTAAGTGGGGGCTGAAAGCCCTGTTCCCTCACCAAGCTCGGCACACCCTGCTATGTTGTGGAGAGGAAAGACGCCTCCTAATTACCCGAGAGCATCACTTACACTCCCCAGGCCTTGTTATTTGCATCTCCAGCCAGCTCCCAGGTGATACTGAAGCTGCTGGCTCTCAGACCCCCTTAGGGGAGCAAGGGGGCCAGAGAAGGAGGGCTGCAGTGTGGGCCACAGATGGCAGCATGGCCTAAGAGCCTGTGTCCAAGCCCAGCTGGAGAGGAGCAGTAGGTGTGGGCCTGGCTTGGCTGGCCTGGCCTGGGGGCAGCAGTCCCTGCCTGCGGGCCTCTTCTGGATGGTTGAGGAGACCCCCAAGGAGAAGGCTGGCTTCCCAGAGCAGAGGAAGGTTCAAGGGCAGATGCAGGGAGAAAGTAAAACTGTCCTGGTGTTATGCAAGGCCCACCAGCAAGGGGCTGGTTCATCACTACAGAGAACAGGAACGGATGGGCACGCTGCATTTCATCACACCAGCAAATATCAGTAAAAATCCCACAGACAGTGGTACTCAAAACTGGGAGGGCGCCATGAGATGGGCGCCCTGATCTAAGAGCATTCCAATTGTTCAAAACCTTCTGAAAAGTAAAGTGGCAACAGATAACAACAGCCTCACAGGTATTGAAACAGCATGGCTCAGTAATTACTGTAATTATACTTTTAGGGCTCCATCCAAGGGAAATAAGAAATAAAGTTCTTCTTTGCACATAGAGGAAAAGCATTTTTAAGTGACCCAAATGTCTAACGGTATAAAATGTTATTAATTTTTGTTATTTCAATAGAGTATTTATAGGCATTAAAATTATGTTTATCAGGCACTTTTAAGGCCTAAAACACTACTTAGTGAAAAAAGTGGAATCCTAGGAATGCATAGGCAAAAAACAGGCCACAAGAAAATGCACTAAAATGGAATGGTTCTCGCTGGTGATGGGGTTGTGGGGGGCTGTGCTTTCTCTTCACTTTATATTTCCCACAATAGACATATATTATTCTTCCAACTAGGAAAAAAAAAAAAGGAGAAAAAACATATTGAGTTAAAGTCCTGGTGGCTTGTGATCTGGCACTTGGTGGTCTTGTGGCCTGTTGGCTTGGTGGCTTTGGGGGTCTTGATGGCCTGTGATCTGGTGGCCTGATGGCTTGGCAATCTGGTGGCCTTGTGGCCTGTGGCCTGGTTACCTGGATCCAGTGCCCGTGGGCTGTGGCAGGTGAGGCACGTGGCCAAGCATGCGGGTGACCCTCTGGAACCTGGTTTTGCCTGGCAGGGAGGCTCAGTTCTGAGCAGTTTGGGTGCTGGCAGCCCATCTTGACAGACCTGCTGACACAAACAGGCTGCATCAGCACCTCAGGCTCAAGTGGGTCCCCACCTTGAACTCAGGGGTTGTGGGAGTTTTCCTGAAACTCCCATTTCTCAGGAGCAGACCAGTCACAGTCACCAGCTGCTGCTGCTGCTGAGTCGCTTCAGTCGTGTCCGACTCTGTGCGACCCCATAGACGGCAGCCCACCAAGCTCCCCCGTCCCTGGGATTCTCCAGGCAAGAACACTGGAGTGGGTTGCCATTTCCTTCTCCAATGCGTGAAAGTGAAGACGCTCAGTCCTGTCTGACTCTTAGCAACCCCATGGACTGCAACCTACCAGGCTCCTCCGTCCATGGGATTTTCCAGGCAAGAGTACTGGAGTGGGTTGCCACAGAGAACCTTGTTATTAAATAAAATGCAGACTCTGATCCGGAGTGTCTAGGGTGGAGCCTGAGACGTCCATTCCTGCTAAGCTTCTGGGTAACAGAAATGATGCCCATCCAGGATCCCTCTGAGTGGCATGGCCCCAGGGCAGTTCCTCAGTCCTCAACGTCCATGAGAGTCCCCCGGGCAGGTTGTAGACTCTGAGACCTGGGCCACACCCAGAAACTGCAGCCCCCTCAGTCTGGGTGGGGCTCGGAAATCTGCATTTCTAACAAGCTCCCAGGCGATGGGCCCACACTGCAGTCCTCTCCTACTTCCCTAAGAGGGTTCAAGAGCCAGCAGCATCAGCATCACCAGGAAGCCAGCCAGAAATGCAGATTATACCAGACCTGGGGAATTACAGCTGCATTTTCACACTGTCTTGGGTGATTTTCTGCACAGACTTCCCTACTGGCTCAGAGGGTAACGAATCTGTCTGCAACACAGGAGACCGGGGTTTGATTCCCTGCATCAGGAAGATCCCCTGAGAAGGACATGACAACCCACTCCAGTATTCCTGCCTGGAGAATCCCATGGACAGAGGAGCCTGACAGGCTATAGTCCATGGGGTCACAAAGAGTCCATGGGGACATGACTGAAGAGACTTAGCATGTATGCATGTACAGGAGACTCTCAAAAGGTCTCATCAACCAAGGTCCTGCCATTCCCACCCTCTCTCTCTGGGTGACCAAGGCTCTCCTCCCTCTGAAACCAACAAGGCCACTTCCCAGTCTCCCTGCTGGTCATGCTGTGATAGTCCCTAAATACCAGTACAGGGATTATCCCTACCCACAGGGACAGTGTCTGCCCTCGGCTCACTTCCTTATGGTGCTGGCCACCACAAGACTGAAAAAACATCTCAGTCACCGTGGAGTTCTTACAGCAATTTCTTAAATCTGAATCCTTGTCTAGATTGGTGGGGGTGAATGGAAAACATTTTCCAGGAAGGGGAGATGGTACAGGATTGCAACAAGGAATTCTGGGAGCAGCTAGAAACATAACCCATCAGTTGCTGGTGGAATATGGAATTGCTTAAGATCTTTGGCTTTGGGATTTCAGAACCTGTAGTGAGAGAGAGACCTTATGTTCTTACCTTATGTTCTAGGTAACTTCAAAGCAGTGCAGTGCTACACAGAGTTGTGTCATTTTGCTAGCATGATTTCCTTTGAAAAATATCCTGTTCCCTGCTTCCTTTTAATATACCCTAACTTTAACGAAGAAATCTTCCCCAAGAAGATAGGCTAATAGAAAAGAAAGAAAAACTACTCTGTTTATAGGGGACATTTATTTGATAAAGTATTTTTCTTAGCCCTGGGCAGAATAAAATATGCAATCTAGACTTTTCTCTTGGCTTGAATTTAAATGCAGTTGTCATATTTCATGCTAGTTGAAGATTTTGGTTTTGTTTTGTTTTGTTTTTCAATCTGACAGGAAGAGGGGGAGGAAAGCTACTACTCACCAGTGGCTATTTGAAGTTTACTGATTGCTCAGAAGGGGAAAAAAAAAAACAAAAACACTCTAGTGTTATTTTAAGCAATGACTATTTTGCACTAAACTAAGAAATTACTGCAATTTGACACATGGAATCTAAGACATAGATAAGTGTGATCTTGAAAAATCGTCTTTTGGGAGCTTGACAGTAACAAAAAAATAATCATGTCAGTGCTACAGGCATTTGGTCATGGTTTAGTGAGAAATCAGCCCATGCAGCAGAAACGCACAGCACTCTCTCTGCGTTGTTGTAACAGGGAACGTGGAGCTGACTGCTGGAAATGACAAGGGCAGCCACTCTGCCCATTGGACACGGCAAATCCTGGTTGTCGCCTCCTTAAAGAAAATCACTTCAAATGACTTTAAGGTGAATTATGCAATCTGACGTACTTAAAATCCTGCCCCTTTATACAAGGTATAGAATTACCCAATTAGTGTTCTCGCTCTGATTTTCCTTTGGAGAAAAATCCACTTGTCCTCTAAGTTAAATTGAATACATTTGCACAACCATATCTGTTTTTAAAGCTTTCATTTACTGATAGAAATACCAATACAAGGACTATCACAGGAGTCCAGTGGTTAAGACTCTGCCTCCCAATGCAGGGGGCATAGGTTTGATCCCTGGTCAGGAAACTAAGGTCCCACGTGCTGCAGGGTGCAGCTGAAAAAAAATTTTTTTAATTAAAAAAAACACAAGATACAAATCTCTGAATATAACTGTAGCCTTTGAAAATGCTTCCATGCAAATTACTTCCAGGTTATCGTGTAAGCTGTCACTTTCCAAAGGTGATGTCATAGCAACTTTTGATCCTGCATCATCAGACATGAGTGGAAGTGCATGGCAGGACGCAGGGGGATGGTCTCTATGCCTCTTGGATATGATGGCATAAGCATGGTAACCTCTTTAAATTTTGAGAACTTTCACTGTGGAATGCATGAGTATGCGAATGTGGTGGGGAGTGTGGGTTTTGTCTAGTTTTGCCAGTTAGACTCAGCGCTTGTGAAAGTTCCCTACAGTGCCAGCTGGAACCTGGCCTTATGGAAAAGGAAGCAATCAACAGGTGACTCCTAGTGACAATGACCCAGGCCTGTGGGGCAGACAGGTCCATTGGGTCCATCCTGCCCTGTCCCTTGAACCGCGATCCAAACGCTTCCAGTGGCCCTTGAGCATCAGAATGAAGACTTCTCGCCAACTGCTCATCCTTTCTTTGCTGTGTCATCAACTCTATTCCTTTTGGAGATAATGTTATTCAAGGAAATCACAAGCCTTTGCACTCTCCATGGAATGTACTTACAGATATCCCCATCAAGTGGAAGAACTGATTCTAGAAACTGACTCGTGGTGGGCAGAGACCCTGCAGGGGCCACTCCTACCAACAGTGTTTTTATGGAGTTGAGGGGCGAGGAGCTTTGTCTTATGAGACAGAAAGAGGAATAAAAATGGTTTTGGGAAAGACCTTGATGCTGGGAAAGATTGAGGGCAGGAGGAGAAGGAGGTGATGGAAGATGAACTGGTTGGATGGCATCATCGACTCAATGGACATGAGTTTGAGCAAACTCTGGGAGATGGTGATGGACAGGGAGGCCTGGTGTGCTGCTGTCCATGGGGTCACAACTGAGCAACTGAACAACAACAATTCATCTTTTGTAACTTAAGAAAAATATGTAAAATAAAAGCAAAAACTTCCCGTGAATTTCACATTTCTGTTGTGATCAGTTAAGAGTGGATACAGATGAGAACAGTCCTGGGGAGGAGGAATCGAGAGAGGAAAGGCCTGAACGGGATGCAGAGAAGCTGAGGCAGCCTGAGAAAGACGAAGACCAGCAGGAGCATCAGGATTTCCTGGTTTAAAACACAAGCAAAACAAAAACTCGTTTCATTTGGTCTTAAGCTCAAAGCACAGACGTGAAAGTCTTCTCTCTCTCTCATTGAAACATAGTGAAGATTCTCAGCAGGCGTTTGGAGAGCTGGCACCACCTGTCACCTGTCTTCCAAAGCCCGCCTTTTCAAATAACAATGTTGCACATAACAGTGGGACCTCCAGTAAACTTTATCAGATCTCTGGAACCCAGTGCATAGAAGCTGTTACATATTGAACAAATCATGAAAGGTACTTTACATTGACTGTTTATTGATAGGAGGGAAAGAGTCCCTAAACATTGGCACAGTACTGCTAAAGAAATGTAGTGAAAATCGTCAGGGGCTGTTTGGATGTGTGGTTTCAGGGGTACTGGGAAGGCTAGAGGCTCCCCAAAGGTTCCCTGGTCCCTCCTGCCCACAGTGGCCAGTCTGCTCTTCACAGCCCCCAGATCCTTCTTTTCTGTGACTTCCTCTCTGTGAGGTCCAGAAGTTTCTCCCTGGGAGATGTATTCCTTTAGCTTGACACTTGGACTCCTTTTCACCTAAAACTAGTATAATGTTATATGTTAACATTCTTTTTTTTTTAATTGTTTTTAAATGTTAACTATACCTCAATTTAAAAAAAAGAATAATGGTTACTTTTATTGAGTGTTTGCAAAAAAAAAAAAAGACTTATCCCTCTTTAAAATTGCAGGCAGCAGGGTCAGAGTCCCAGGAAGGAGAGCTCCAAGCCCTGAGTGCAGGCTTTCCCAGGGAGTTTGGGGTGGGGGTTGTTAGACACCCAGGGATCAGGTCTCCACTTCAGACATGCCGTTCTCCTGCTGTCCCATCTCTGTTGCAACTCTGCCCTTTGACCCAGCTTAGACAAGGCACAGGGACAAAGTGACAGTAGTTGTAAGCAGGACCACAGGCGGTGAAAGCCAACTGGCCTCGTGGGTCAGTCCTCTGGACACTGTCCCAGACTGTGGGACCTGAGCTTTGTAACAGAAGAGGAACCTGCCACGATCCCAGGCGCCAATCCCAGCAGTGGCTCTGCAGGCTGGGGCGTGACAGGTGGACAGGGCGAGGGGAACAGTGAATGCCCGGAGTCCTGAGGATGACCCGGAGGAAGGAAGAGCAGAAGGGGCAGCCCCGGAGGCCCCCAGGGGGTGACTGGAGAGATGGGGCTACAATGGGGGGCGTGGTGAAGGGACATATTTGCTCTGCTATTTCTCCTGACTGCGGCTGCTCGGAGGCATCGCTCAACCTCTCGGTGTTCCTACCAGAGATCTGTAAAATGGGGAGAAAGACCCAGCGACTTGGCCAACTCCCCTAGCAGCTGATGGTCACACAGAGCTTTCACATCACTCGGGGCAACTTCCAAAGTCTCACCTAGAAAGTTTTTTCAGTGGTAACAGCTCCCAGAGAGGAGATGAGGTATGATGTGTCCTGTTTGATAGAGGGACAGCTGAATTGTAGTGCCAATAAAAGGGTCGGAGCAGTGAGCAGTGCCTGGGAGACCAGGAGGGCCAAGCTCCTGACAGGCGGCCTCCGTGTCTCTGCATGATTTCTGATTAGCATTCTACTGCGCTCATGGTAACGGTAGCCCAGAGGATCAGATTAATCAAAGAGGACAGCCTTTCTCTCTATCAACTGCAATTACAACCATTATTTATGTTATTGAAATTAATTGATCACTATTGACAGCCTTTGCTATTTTTATATCACCTTGGGAGAGCCGGACAAACCAACCTCCAGTCCCTCCCAGGGGAGGCAGCTGCTGGCCGGGAGGCAGGGCTGTTCTTCTCACCACATAATGGAAGAAGGAAGAAAGGTTGTGCAGTTATTAAAATTTAATGTGTAATTTCTATGTAAAGCAACACGTGATTTATGTTCTCATATTTTCTTGGCCAAGAGCTTAGGTGCTCTTTAATAGACCTGTGTCCCAGACATCAGTCTCCCACATCAGCATCACACTGGGGAGGGCCTGAGGACACCTGCTGCCCTTGCCCCGCTTCAACCCATAAACCAGGAGGTTTCTCAGGCCCAGCACCATGACTGAGACTTAGCAGGATTGTCAGTGTGTTGAACTGAACTGTTCATAGACGTGAAATACCGTGTCCATAAATGCTGCCAACGTAAGCCCTTCATCTACCCATTTGGTTCCCTAGGTTTCTGTTGCATAAGAACGTGAGTGGTACACTGAAAAGCAGGTGAAGAGCAGGATCAACAACAGCCTTCAAAACAACTTCCCCCTGTCTGTCCCTTCTGCCCAGACACCAGGATCATTTCCGCCTTGCTCTCAGCCCTGGTTGGTTAATGTTACAGATAAAAAGACTTCTTGGCTCTCAAGTCCTGTTTGACTTTGAAAGCCCCTGCTAGGATGCAGAGCAGAGCTAACTCCATGTTCAGCTTTTTCTTGGGCTGTTTTGTGTTTGGCTGTTGAGCCAAGAGCAGAGCTTCCTTGAGGTTGTTGATGATCCAGTGCTGACACCTGCAAACACTTCCCGCTTCCCTGGCAGAACAAGGTGCCCAGGATGGAAACCTCGCGGCTGGATGAGCCCACTTCCCATTCTACCATTAGTGCTGCTCTGAAACTCTACAATTCACTGAGCAGCATTGTCTGAAGTCTCGGCAGTCCGGTGGTGCATCTACCATCACGATTGGGAACAGTCCTGCCCTGATTACCGTAACCTAGATGGCCACGCTTTCTGCTGTGCGGGAGAAGCTAATGAGATGGAGAGCTCTCTCGGAGGCGAACCTGCTGGCCCAGTGCCTAACGTGCAGTGTGGGACCTCGTGGAGCCCGCCTCCCGGATTGCTGACGGGCCTGCTCAGAGCCGAACTTGCTGATGTGCGTATCGATCTCAATAGGGCAGAAGTGGACTGTAAAACAGAGCAGGAGGTGAGCGGAGACCCTGGGGGACACAGCTGAACAATCCTCTCCGCACATGTGCTCTCGCTGTCACCTCAGAAAAGCCTCTTCTTGGGAACAGAGCTGTTATCTGCCCTGTGGGTGCGGGGACGGCGGGCTGCTCCCAACACGAGGAGCAAAGCTGCAGGTCTGGACGCCCACATCAGTGAGCTGAGTTTTCACTTATTCTCAGAGATGCTGTGCCTCCCAGCAGCTGGCTGCCTTGTCGTTTTTGTGATTAAGGTGAGTTCTGATGGTGGGAGTTGCTGGCAATAAGCTCTTCACTGAACTTGCTCTTTTCAGCCCAAAGGGGTGGGGATAAAATAGACCGGAAGTAAGACACAGATGCTGTGTTCCTCTGCACCATCCAAACATGACAGAAGGGAAGATGGGACGACGAGAGCCTGGGTGGACACCCTGAGGGTTCTCTGGAAAGGATTAGAAGCTTTCAGAAGCGAGAGTGCAGCTGGCTGTCCCACATACCCTATCAGCCTCCCTGACACAGGGTACTGTGCTTGATGGTGGTGATCATGATAAATGCTGGAACTGCAACCGCCTTTTCCTACGTACTACATATGACATACAGTCAAAGCTATGGTTTTTTCAGGAGTCATATACGGCTGTGAGAGCTGGACCATAAAGAAGGCTGAGCGCCAAAGAATTGATGCTTCCAACTGTGGTGCTGGAGAAGACTCTTGAGAGTCCCTTTGGCATCAAGAAGGTCAAAGGAGTCAATCCTAAAATCAACCCTGAATATTCATTGGAAGGACTGAAGCTGAAGCTCCAATACTTTGGCCACCTGATTCAAAGAGCTGACTCAATGGAAAATACCCTGATGCTGGGAAAGACTGAGAGCAGGAGAAGGGGGTGACAGAGGATGAGATGGTTGGAGGACATCACCGACTCGATGGACATGAGTTTGAACAAACTCGGAAATGGTGAGGACAGGGAAGCCTGCGGTGCTGCAGTCTGTGGGGGTTGCAAAGAGCTGGACAGGACTGAGCAACTGAACAACAGCAAACAACACGTGCGGTACATTTTATTCAGTCTACTTCTCTGCCAGGATCTGACATCATTAAATGAGGCGAACAAGAGAAAGAAATGCTTGGCCCTGGATCTTCCCTCAGAGACACTGAAACCAGTTTATCCACTCTGCTAAATCCGCATGAGACTCCATGGGAACGGCAGACCTAACACCTGTTCTCCTCCCATTTCCGTCTGCTGGGCTGGGGGCCAAATTAAAACCCTGCGAGGGAGCAGCCATCAGCGCACCTGTGGCCTGTTCTGAACGGATGCGCTGTCGCCTGCGCTTGGTGGTGGCACCCAGCAGGTACGTGGGCTGAACTGACTTCCCCAATCACAGGGTCTCCTGGAGAGCTTCCCACACTCGCAGCTCGTGGCCTCCACTCTGGACGTGGAAACCAGAGCTAAGCCGGTTCAGCCCCATATTTGAGAAGGAAGGTGACGTTCTGTGCAAGACGAGGCACAAAACAAAGCAACCCCAATAAGACACAACCTCGCGCTGCTGCAGAGATTGGGGGGCGTTAGAGCCGAGTCACCCCTTCCTCCAGGCTCCCTTCTGAGCCAGCAGAAGGACCCCTGCCATGTGTGCAGCAGAGACCAGCTGCAGGCACTCGTGCTTTTTTAGCAGCGGTCTTCCTGCTTGACTCCAGGCTCATTAGATGCAGCTGTTGGCAGACATTCTGGAGCACTCTCCTCTCTCCCGTAGCTTTGTCATCCTCATCATCCCAGCCTTCTTCCAAGTCCCCGATCACTGCTTCCTACTTTCACCATGAGAGGGACACTTTGACTCCAACCTGGGACTGGCGCTCTGCAGGGTGGTTGCTAACAGGGAAGGAAGTCTGAGCCGCTGGGCTGGGCAGGAATGGGACTTGCCGACACTGGTCGGGCCACCTGGACTAAGCTCTCTTACAGCAGGGTTATTTCAGCGTGCTGTGATCTGCCTCCAGTCACAACAGAGAGGCTTTTCTGTATGTGATGCTTCTGAGCTAGAAAATTGAGACCAGCACCAGAACTGTCTAGGTCCCATCAAAGCTGGAAATAGGTGGCACAGTGGTAAAAGAATCCGCCTGCAATGCAAGAAACACAAGAGACACAGGTTCGATCCCTGGGTCAGGAAGATCCCCTGGAGGAGAAAATGGCAAGCCACTCCAGTGTTCCTGCCTGGAGAATCCCATGGACAGAGGAGACTGGCGGGGTCACAAAGATTCGGACATGACTAAGCAACTGAGCACACACGTACCCTCACCGAAGGGCATCTCTGGATTGACTTGGATGGGCCCGTAACTGTTTTCTGAGCCTGTCCTTTGTGCTGGATGCTAAGCTGGATGCTCAGAGAGTTGGTCCTCTGAGACCTGCCAGGAACTGAGGATCCACGAGAGGGCTAACCTTCAACACAGGAGACAACACCAGGGTGAGGCAGAAAATAACAGGTGGACAGAAGGGCCAGAGGAGGTGCAGGCAGAGGGTGTTCAGACAGAGCCGCTTAGCTGGCCTTCTGCATCCCCTGTGCTTGGCAGCCACTTGTGTCATCATAGGTGGCAGTCGGGCCCTCAGTGAAGCACAAAGTCCATCCCTCTTACATGAGACAGAATCCTTTCACAGGAAGTGAAATCCTGTCTGTCTCGGTGATTAGGTGAGCTGCCGAAACAGAAAGTGTTTGTTATCTGAATTAGTGAATTGCAAAGTCTTCATTCCTGCATCTGGTAAGAAATGGCTCCAAAGTCGGGTCTTGCTCTCAGCAAGCCCATGTCCACTTATGCAGAGGGCAGCATGGCGTGCTGGTGCCCAGGGATCATTCAGGAGGGGCTTTGTGCCCCTGGGTCCACTCTGTCAGCTTGGGATGGTTAAATGTGTGTGGACTTTGTAGCCGGTGGTAAACCACTAGTACCTTGAAACTGACCAGAAGTGCAGTGTGACACCATGGAAATCTACAAACACTGCCTGTCGGGTTATCTTACTTCCATGTGTTTCTATGTGCGTGTTACCAGTGCACTCTTGGTTTGGAAACTTAGTTTCTCAAAGCCTCAGTCCCCTCATCTGTTAATCTGGATAACGACACCAGTTTCAGTTTTGTTGGGAGGGGTGAGAGAGAAAACGCATATCATGAGTGAAGTTCTGTGTCCAGCCCGCAGGCTGGTCTCACTCAGCACAGAGGAAAGACTGTCTCAGGGCACAGTGGTTTCCAAACCCCCGTCCTTCCCAGAAGGAAGAACACCCCTGTGCCAGTGGCTTTGGGCCACCTTCTGGGATGTGCCAGGCCTGAGAAGTCTCGCGGTATCAGAAGAACCATAGGATGATTCCCATGACCGAGGCTGGCAGCCCGAGAGTTCCCACCAGGAGGATGAGGCATCATGTGAGTCACTGAGCCCTTTGAAGCTACAGGAAGCTCAGCCATTCCTGTCTGTCTGACTGATCAAAGGAAAAACAGATAATGTGCCCTTTTATAAAAACCTGGCCTCCGATCAGCCCATCATCCCCTCCCCAGACATGATGTCAGCTGGTCTGACACAGCTTCTCCAGCACATAAACCACCATGATAAATCAATCAATAAATAAAAACGTAAGCCTGAGCAGTAAGATCATGGTTGATGTGAATGTTGTTAATGGTGGCAAAACCCCGTGTGTCCCCATGTCCCTCATGGAGCACTCCTCATGGAGGCCCGGGTCACAGGTAGGGCAGATTGCTCTGGTCTCCCCCACCTGCTGCCCTGGGGAGTAATTCCTTTTCACTCCCTTGCGTCATGGTTCCACCAGCTGCTGCCAGTTGATGAAAAGACTGAGCTAATTTTAAGATTCCTGGAAGGGACCTTCATGTCTCTTATCAGTAGTGTGCTCTAGTCTGCTGCTATGTATCAAGAGGCCCTCTTATTCGGTGTTTTTCACATTAAAAAGCATTTTTAAAATAAAAATCCACAATTCTCTATAGAAAAATAGGAAATGGGCTCTCCTTTTAGGATAGATGATATTTGTACTGTGAGTTTGTTCAAAAGGGGCCAGACCAGTGTGTGTCAGCATTGGAACAAGTAGGACAGGAAGAAGCCAGTTCAGGCCCCTGCTGTTCAGAGGTCTTTATTAGAGGGAGCAGGAATGAGCTGGTACGTTGAGGGTCACTTATTTTGATGATGAGACTATATATTAAATTTTTTCCAGTGCCTTTGATGACAAAAATGGCCCCAGACCATTTAGACGTCTTTTCTCTATTGACAGATTCTTCAGGCTGACACAGCCCTCCTCAGTGGGCACCCGGCTTCCAGGAGGCAATGAGAACCTGACAGTCCTTTGCACTCAGGAATATGGTTTCCTTTAGAGTCATCAGAAGACTAGTTCATTAAACTAATCAGAGACCGGAGGCTGTGCTATTATATCTTCAAATATGCAAGTTGGTCAGCTAGGGCAGCCTAGTTTTGATTATTTGCATCTTCAGCCCCGCTGTCATCATTTGGAAAACCAGGTTGAGTCTTTTGAGGATGAGAGCCAAATAGCATCAGGGAAAAAATACCAATGACCCCAAGAAAAATGAATATATCTGGATTTATCTGGAACAGCCATTGAGTTTGAATTTTACTTTATTTTTTGGTTAGATAATCCCTAGGAGGTGATACTCAGGGATGTTGATGAGATGAATGAGTAGACAGATAAATGATGAATGCCTCTCTGGACTGACCTGAGCTTTGACGGTAAGTTCATGGTTGGTGAATGTTGTTAATGATGGGAAAGCCCCATGTCCCTCATGAGACACACCTCATAGGCACCAGGTCCCGGTTAGGACAGGCAGTTCTGGTCACTCCCACTGGCTGCCCTCGAGGTTGCTCCCCTCTATTTCCTTGCCTGCTGGTACTGTTAAGTCGGTCTTCTCTGTATTCTCCCGCTGGCCATCTACTCTTCCTTTTCAGTAAGGATGGTGCTGTGGCTGGAGAAGGAAGTCCAGAGAAGCGTCACTCCCCCCCCCCCCCATGGTCCCTTGAGGGCTGAGGAGTCAGAAACAATGAGTCACTCTCCTACCGAGTGTCTTGATTGACAGCAGGATGGACAAGAGTGTTGACTCAGTCTCATCTTAGAAACCTCGAGTGGCTCCAGGTGGTGGTGAGTCAGCTGGCTTCCCAGATCTCACCTGTTCAGGTGGGATGAGTCCAGCCACCCTGCAGAATACTGTGGTTTCATGTGGAAGGTGGCACAACTTGTGTCTGGTGTCATTGTCCCAGTAAAGCAAGAGGAAGTGAGTCCAGTGTGGCATCAGTGAGTTCCATGCCAGATGCCTCGGCCCGGTCAGGGTATCTTGAAAGATAGTCCAGCAAATCTAAGAGCGAGAAATTTTCTTACTTTCGTTGCTGTACTATGTTTTTATTGTTCTATTTATTTTTATTGACGTATAGTTGTTACGATGTTAGTTTCAGGTGTACAACAAGATGATTCAGTTATACGTATATCTATATTCTTTTTCAGATTCTTTTCTCATAGGGATGGGAGTGTTGTAATCTGAAAAAAAATAATCCACAAGTGGTCACTTTATGAAATACCTTCCACATATCTTTGATCCATTTTATAATAGAGCCATACATAATGACTTCTTATCAATTGTTTCAATGTTTGACTCAAACTCCATTTATTTTTTATCATTGTTCATTATACTTTAGTGTTCTCCCAGCGTCTTTGATAGCCAGTGGGAAAAGGATTAAAATGTATTTAAAAAATTCAACAAGGTGCAGAGTTTGAGGCTTACAGGCTTGACTCATGATAATATCACTCCAATGCTCTATTCTTGCTTAACGCCTTTCAAAGAGAGGTTGAGGAAGATCTTGAAAACAGTAACTTAATTCTTACAGTGTCTCTATAAAAGCAGCATTATAATCCCTGATTTATAAATGAGGAATTAGAGCTAAAAGTGGTCAAATCACAAGCTATATCCTTTTACAGACTTATGCCCACACTTCAGATGTCAGAAAGCCTGTAGCACAAACTGGGTCATTTACACACACACACTCACACACACACACACACACACTCACACACTTAAACACACGCGCACACATGCCCCAAGACAGCACTGAGAAGTAGTGGGAGTTCTTGCTTTTCGTGATTCAGTTCAGTCACTCAGTCGTGTCCAACTCTTTGCCACCCTATGGACTGCAGCACTCCAGGCCTCCTTGTCCATTGCCAACTCCCAGAGTTTACCCAGACTCAAGTCCATTGAGTCAGTGATGCCATCCAACCATCTCATCCTCTGTTGTCCCCTTCTCCTCCTGCCTTCAATCTTTCCCAGCATCAGGGTCTTTTCAAATGAGTCAGTTTTTCTAATCAAGTGGCCAAAGTACTGGAGTTTCAGCTTCAGCATCATGGTTAAAGATATGTTATCCCCCCATCTCCCCAGAGCTCACCCTGTGCTCCCATCCTTTCCCCCCTCCCCCATTGAAGAGAGCTGCCTCCCCAATTCCTGGCATAGCTACTCTACTGTACAACATACCCCTACTCTCAGAACCTAGATGCACCCCATCATACATTGCTTGCTGACTGCCGGCCACCAGTGCACCACTCAGCAAGCACTGACTCAGTGAAAACCACCATCCTGCTCTATGGAATCAGACATGAAGACCCCCAACCAAGCTGCAGAGCCAGGACCATGCGGTCCTGCCAGCTGGGCTCAGGCCCCTCGAGGGGAGGCCAAACTCAGTCCTTTGCTCTGTGCCAGGCGCTAGGAGGCAGGAGTCCTGAGCTGCTCAGAGGCACCGGGCCTCCGTAGGTATACACACAGCGGGTGTTAGGGGAGCATGTGAAGGGCACTCCCCCAGCCAGAATGGGCCCCTGGAGTCTTCACAGAGGACATGCTGGTGGCTGAGTCTGCAGGCTGCATGGAAAGGGCCACGCTGGGTAGGTGGGATCACCCTGGCCACTGGGTGAACCCCAGGGGGCTGTTCCCGGGACAAAGCCTCCAGCGTGGGTGGGTGGGGAAGAGGCCCCACAGCTGGTCAGACGGAAGGTCATGAGGCCTTGGGGCCCACGCTACCCTGATGTAGGAGTTGGACAAAGCTGAAGCGCGCTCTCTCTTGTTGGGGTTGACTGTGGGGACTGAATTGGGCAGGTCAGTTCTGAGTTTGGTTGAGGTGCCTCTGGGACTCCCAGCTGCTAAATCTATGATCCTGGCCCTGGGGGTGCCCTTGGGCCATGGGAGAGACTGTCCTTGAGTGAGGAAAGGGGGCAAGGGAGGAAGCAGAAGGGACAGACGCCACCCCAGAGGACACCAGCACTCAGTGGGCACTGAGAAAAAAGGGAGGGTTCCCAGGGGTCAGGGAAGCAGAGGTCAAGCAGTTCTTAGGAGGAAAACCTGAGAAGGAAATGATGGAGTCGGCTATAGGAAGCAGATGGTTTGGTCAATGGTGTCAAGTGCTGTCAAATCAATAAGTAAGAGAAGCGTTAAAAAATGAGCCCCCAATTCAGTGACAAGGAGGCCAGTGGTGGCCTTGGAGGAAGCAGCTTCACCTGATGGTTAGGGCTGCAGGCAGGAAGCAGGGGAAGAGGGGGTGGGAGGTGAGGAAATGGAGAAGGTGAGAGGCTCTTTCCAACATCCAAATGCTTCCAGGACAAGATGTCGTATTTAATAGACCCAGACAGGAAAGATGAGAGATGATAAAAATGTGGATGTAGGCAAACAGAAAACTGAGGGTTTCATGGCTATTATGCAGCTGATGATGGGACCACCTTCTGAGAACAGGCAGCAACCATCAGGACCGACAATGACCGGACTGTCAGCAAGCCCCCTCCCACACCTAGCAGAGCCTCCTCGTCTCTAACCCTTGGACCGTCCTCTACAGGGCAGTTACCATCACCCTTTGACAGATAGGACCACTGAGGTTCGGAGGACACTGGTGGCATCTGAGCAGAGGGCTCAAGGAGCTGGAGAAGAAAGTTCTGTGGCAGGAGCTGGGAAAGAGCCGACAAGGGAGCCATTGGGGGACGGCTGAGCAGCACTGAGTACCCGGTAGGGACTGGAGACTCTGCGATACCAATGGTCCAGAACCCAGTGGTGCTGTGCGTTCAGCAATCAGGTTTCAAAGTGGAAACAGAGAATTGGACGATCTGGAGCAGTCTCCATCCTGCCTGCATGGCAGAGTCACCTGGGGCACTTCCAGTGCTCAAGGACACCTGTCTCTGGAGATTCTGGCTTAATAAGCTCAGATGGAGCCCTGGGCTTGTGGGCTGCAAAGCTCCCCAGGTGATTTGAATCTGCAGTTGGTTCTAAGAAGCCCCCAAAGCCAAGCTTCTCCAGAGCAACCCACATCCAGAGTGTCAGCACTGCCTGCCTGCCTCTCAGAAACACACAGTCAGTGGCTGCATCCCAGCCCTTCGGGGTGGGACCCTGCCAGCTGTGTCTTAGCATATTCTCTAGGAGATCCTGATTTCCCCTGGAGTTTGAGAGCAATGGGTTTAAAGGGTCTGAAAAGAACAGTGGTGTTTAAGAGCTTCCCAGCTGGGGTCAGCCAGGTTTTAGGTCCAGGATGACTCTGATGTGGAATCAAGACTCAGGTCCCTGGGTTTGTGGCACAGGGATACTGGGGCAGGGATCTGTCATGGTGGACTGAGCTCATTCAAGTGATGTGGGACTCTTTAAAAAAAGATTTTTTTTCAAGCCTAGTTGATGGGCATTGCTGTTAGTTTCAGGTGTAAAGCAAAGTGGTTTGGTTATGCACATATATATATGTGTGTGTGTATATATTCTTTTTCAGATTCTTTTCCATTGTAGGATATTGCAAGATGTTAAGTAGAGTTCCCTGTGCTCTACAGTAGGTCCTTGCTGTTTATTTGTTTTACGTATAGTACTGGGTATCTGCTAATCCCAAACTCCTAATTTACCCCCCCCCCTTTCCCCTGCCACCCTCCACTTTCCAACTGAGCTCACTCAGGTGATGTGGGACTTGCCATAGGTGCAGCGTTGGGACCTGAGTTTGAGCAGACCTCAGGAGATAGTGAAGGACACGGGAACCTGGCATGCTGCAGTCCTTGGGGTCACAGGGTTGGACATGACTTAGTGACCAAACAATAACAACAGAGTTTGGATCCTTGGTGCCGGGGCGGGGGTGTAGAGAGGTGAGAAAGAAGCCTGCATGGCAGGTGCTGTGAGCAGAGAGCTTTAGATGGGGTCGAGGGTGATTCAGAATAAACCCAAGACTGCTAGCAGAGAATGTAAGGAATAACTCAAGATCCAGAGTAACTGTGACAGACAGATAGGGTGATGATTGAATTTTTTTATTAACTTAAAAATTCAGTATTTGATAAAGGTGTTTTCCAAAAGAAAAACTGTTTCTTCAAAAGTTTGCATTGGGCCAGCCAGGGCCTCAGTAAAACTAAACGTGAATTCACACGTGTTCTTGTTCCTGGGAATGGCCCTGGGAGCAGTCAGACCCAGCCCGGCCTTGCCTGGGTTACGGGCTGATGGAGGGACAGAGCTGGAAGTAACAATAGCATCATTCACTCAACCTTCTCCTGCAAGCTCGGGGGTCAGGGCTGTGTCCAGGTTCCTACAACCAGGGAATGACACCGTGGTGACTGGAATGTAGCGGTATGATGACCAGCAGTGTCCAGCATCGGCATCCCCAGCAGAGGGTCAGCACTTACTGCCCACCCTGGCTCCACAAGCCCTCGAGGCAGGACAGCTGCCAGGCCCCCTCGACGATAACCCTGTGCCCCACCTCAGATTCACCAGCACCCTTGCTGCCCTGAGCCTTTGAGTTGCTGATCTCATAAGGGCGTCCTGCCTATTAAGAGCAGAAACCAACCCATTTTTTAAATTGCTATGAGAAATATCTTCTTGGGGATTTACAGGACAAAATTGTTCATTTTAAGCACAGCTTCTTTTTCTATTTAAACAAAGTTTGTAAGAAAAAAAAAATGGTGGTGCCTAGAACAGCTGGGTACAAGATACCTGTTTCCAGACATGCTTTTGTATAGCGTTGGTATCCTGAGGGTTAACACAGTAAAGCCGCCTGGTAACAAAGGAAGAAACCCTTCAAGGAAAAGAGAAAAGCACTATCTCTAGACTGGGATGGATAGCATCATCATTTGCCCCACGAGCACCACACACAGCGCTGGCCAGTGCCTGCCTCCCGCTGGCAGCCTCTGACCCAGACAGCGTGGGCTCTAGAAAACCTTTGCTGTAGCTGCAGAGCCATCTCGTGGTGCTGTGCAGTATTAGGGCAAGGAGATACACTGCACACAGCCCCTCTCTGTGTCATAGCCCTGCTCAAATGCAGCTGAGACAAATCCCCATTTGTAGTCAATGGCATCCATCCCTCCACACAGTGCTGCAGGTTTGCAGACCGCTTCCAAGGAAGGGAACATGGATAATGCGGGAAAAGGGTGCTTAAGAGCCAATGAAAACTTGAGCCTGGGGAAGTCTCTAATGGTGGAGGAATAAGATGCTCTATCCATGGTCCTAACAAGTGACACACGGCTGAGGCTGGGAGAAAACGCCACTTAGCCTTGTCTATGAGATGAGAAAACTGACGGTAGATATAGGACATTGCACTTTTTTAAACAATTCTCAGAACCCAAAGCCTGGCTGCCTTTGGGAAAAGAAATTCAGTAGGCTGCGTCGGCACTGTTGTGTTTCTGTCCGTAGCACAGGTCACTATCCTGGCTCTTGGACTCAGGCTCTAGAGGTTCCTTGCTTGGTCTGGATCATCTCGCTTTTGGGGGGGGACACACACAGACTGCCAGCCAGTGTGCTCTCCAGCCTTCCAATCTGAGGGATTCCAATTTGAGTGACAGCTGGTTTGTTAATTACAACTGCTGTGAAGCCTGGAGAAAACCTAATAAAAACCTTTATCAAATAATTTAAAAGGAATTTCATGGTAACTTCTCGAACCACTTGGAATAAGCCTGAGACTGCTAGCAGAGAATACGAGGAATAACTCAAGGTCCACAGTAACTGTGATAGAAAGATAGGGTGATGGTTGGACTTTTTGATTAACTTTAAAGAATTCAGTATTTGGTAAAGGTGTTTTCTAAAAGAAAAACTGTTTCTTCAAAAGTTTGCATTGGGCCAGGGAGGGCCTCAGTAAAACTCACCATGAATTCACATTCCCAGGAATGGCCCTGTTGTGGAGCAGTCAGACCCAGACCCACCCTTGCCTGGGGTCATGTGTTGACAGAGAGAGCTGAAAGGAACCATAATATCATTCACCTACCCTTCCCCTACAAGCTCGGGGGTCAGGGCTGTGTCCAGGTTCCTTTAACCAGGGAGTGACACCGTGGTGAGTGGAACAGACAGTGCGATGACCAGCAAGGCCCAGCATCAGCACCCCCAGCAGAGGGTCAGCCTTTCCTGCCCAGGTGCCCAAACCCCACAAGCCCTCAGGACAGACAGCACAGCTGCCAGGCCCCCGGGCTATAACCCGGTGCCCACCAGTGCCCGGGTCTCCTCAGTCCTTCAGATTCACCTTTGCTGCCCTGAGCCTTTGAGATGCCAATCTCGTTAATCTTAGGTTCTTATTTGCATTTTAAGATGACTTCCCTGGTGGCTCAGATGGTAAAGCATCTGCCTACAATGCAGGAGACCAGGGTTCAATCCCTGGGTCAGGAAGGTCCCCTGGAGTAGGAAATGCAACCCACTCCAGTTCAGATGGTCAGTTTTGAGGCTTTTTGGCAAAAGGGTTGGTACCTGCAAGACTCTAAGGGTGCTCCTGTGGTTGCCCAGGCACTAGAGGACAGCGACTTGGATGACACAGAGACCATGGCCGTCGAGAGAAGGGAACGAATTCAAGATGTATTTTGCCAGGAGAACTGACAGGACTGGCCGTGGATTCGCATGCAAGTGAGGAGCCCAGAATGACGCCCACTTTCCAGTCATGGTGCCATTTGCTGTCACAGGCACAGCTGGGGAGAGCAAGCTGGTTTGGGGGAGAAATCAAGAGACTTTGAAGACATGTTGATTTTGTCCTGTTTCAGACAGGTATAACTGGAGTTTCTCTGAAGATGCCAAGCATCTTCTGGTCTCAGGTTCCTACTCTGGAAAATGAAAAGATGGAGTAAAATCCATCGCCCCTCCCCCACCCTAACAGCCTTTACTCCAGCTCTCCAGTCGAGGATGGTGTCTCTCTGCGAAGTTACAGCTGAACTTGTTGGGTTTTGTCACAGAGAAGTCCAGGGTGCGACATGCACTGGGGAGATGGTGGCATAAGGATGGGACTTAAATTCAGGAGAACTTATGTGCTCATCTGAAGAATTGATGCTTTTGAACTGTGGTGTTGGAGAAGACTCTTGAGAGTCCCTTGGACTGCAAGGAGATCCAACCTTTCCATCCTAAAGGAAACCAGTCCTGAATATTCATTGGAAGGACTGATGCTGAAGCTGAAACACCACTACTTTGGCCACCTGATGCGAAAAACTGACTCATCTGAAAAGACCCTGATGCTGGGAAAGATTGAAGGAAGGAGAAGAAGGGGATGACAGAGGATGGGATGGCTGGATGGCATCACCGACTCAATGGACATGAGTTTGAGTAAACTCCAGGAGTTGGCGATAGACTGGGAAGCCTGGTGTGCTGCAGTCCATGGGGTCGCAAACAGTCGGACATGACTGAGCAACTGAACTGAACTGAACTATGTGCTCATTCAGAAAGAATGGTGGGTAGAAGAACCATATGGTTCAGGATGGGCTGAGCCCCGAGGGAGCCCACGTTGAGTGGTGAGGGAGTGAGGAGGCCCCTAGTCATTGCCGTTCTTCGAGCATCTCCAAAAGAAAGTGGACAAAGTGATAGAAAACATAGTAAAATGCACGCGACTCACTGTTTCCTCTAGCTGTGAGTAATAACCAAGAAATACCTCTACCTGGGAGGCCAGGGACCTGGTTAAACCCAGAGGTGCTCCAGACCCCAAGGAAAGGCTTTTTGTTTGTTTGTTTGTTTCTAAGACGTTTCTATTGAAACCCCTGGAAACTGAAGATATGATTTAAAACAGCCTGACAGCTGATTCCATGGTGGAATGTGTTAATGAAGCATAAGCAAACAGTTAATGATAGAAAACATAATCATTTCTGAAGAAGGGAATTACCAAAGGTTGTTTGTGCCTCAGTAATTCTTCAAGAGGCACCAAACACAAGCTAATGGTTAGTTTGCCCATATACAGTGAAAAGCTGCGAGTGCAAACAACAGTGGATACAGATCCAAATTAAGTAATTCATACAGTAAGCAATTCTGTCATTTTTTTAAATGTAAAATTGGGTGGCTTCCCCAGCATCTTTCTTTTTCTCATCAAGGTAAGTAAGTTTTCTGCCCCATTGGGTATCAGGCTAATTTCTAGCTTCTTTGTATATTAGAGGTAAATTTAGAAACTACAATTGGATTAAAAAAAAAAAAAAGACATGGTGCTTACTCACGCACTTTCATCTTAAACAATTTAATTTCTGAAACTGCTACCTAAACGAAAATGAACAAGATCATCTTCATTTTCAAATTACAGGTTACTACAAAACACAACCAGTAACTTCCAGCCCAGGAAAATCCTCTTACTAGGAGTCTCCACTAACCATTTGTGACTATGAAAATGGTTGAGATTTTTTTTAATTGAGATTTTTTTCAGACTCTAAGTACTACTGCTGCTATTCTTTGCTAAAAAAAATAACCTCAGTGGTATTCTGTCCTCCAAAAGATAGTTTCTGTCTCCAGAACGAGGAGTATCAGACCTCCCAGAAATATATCAGAAGCCAGTAAAATAAGAGCATCCTTTTCTTTGGCCATGTTGTGCTGCATGTGGGATCTAGTTCCCCTACCAAGGATTGAACCCACGCCTCCTACAATGGAGGTGCAGAGTCTTAACCACTGACCCACCAGAGAAATCCCAAGAATATAGTTTTAATGCAGATAATTCAGATCCTTTCTGAAAAAGATTAATATCCAACTTCTATAGCATAGCATTTTTCTGGCATTATTTTAGTTTGCTACAAACTAGAATATCATAGGTTCTATAAAAATGACTAATACAATGGAAAATATTTTGGCTAGCTTTATTGTTTGGGGAAAAGGAATATTACAGGTTCATTGTAAATTAAAATATAAACAATACAGAAAAGAACAAAAGGAAATACAGTTCACCTACAATGGTATCACCTAGAGATAGCTACGGTTGGCATTTCCGATGTATACTTCCAATCTGTTTCTCTGCGGGTAATTATGTACTCCACACCCATGCACACTTCACCCCATGCACACAAAGTTAGATCGTATTGTCAATACTTCTTGAAATCTTCTTTCATTAATACAGTGATCCCTAACCTTTTTGGCACCAGGGACCGAGCTCACGGAAGACAATTTTTCCATAGATTGGGAGTGAGGGCAATAATTTGGGGTTGATTCAAGCACATTACATTTATTGTGCACTTTATTTCTAATTGAATGCTGCTGCTGCTCTGACAAGAGGTTCCGGTCCTCAGCCCAGAGTTTGGAGACCCCTGCCTTAATAGATCATGAACCACTTCCTTTGTCACTTACCAGTCTGCTCATGAGCTTTCATGTCTACTTAGTATTCCATCAGAAAACCATAGCAACATCTCCTTGCCATGCCCAAATTGTTGAACCTGGGGTGTGTATTTTTCCAGTTAAAAATAATGGTGCAATGAAGACACTGTATATATAAAATTTTGTTTACAACTCTGATGACTTCCTTAGAATAATTTTAGATATACAATAATTATATCAGAGAACGTTACCCATGTTAAAAAAATTTTTTTGTTAAAAGACATTTTTAATAAGGTAGGTCCTTGTCCGTTATCCACTAATTTTTTTCTTTAAACTCTTTTTGTATTAGAAAGTGAAAGAGGAGAGTGAAAATGTTGGCTTAAAGCTCAACATTCAGAAAACGAAGATCATGGCATCTGGTCCCATCACTTCATGGGAAATAGATGGGGAAACAATGGAAACAGTGTCAGACTTTATTTTGGGGGGCTCCAAAATCACTGCAGATGGTGACTGCAGCCATGAAATTAAAAGACACTCCTTGGAAGAAAAGTTACGACCAACCTAGATAGCATATTCAAAAGCAGAGACATTACTTTGCCGACTAAGGTCCGTCTAATCAAGGCTATGGTTTTTCCAGTGGTCATGTATGGATGTGAGAGTTGGACTGTGAAGAAAGCTGAGTGCTGAAGAATTGATGCTTTTGAACTGTGGTGTTGGAGAAGACTCTTGAGAGTCCCTTGGACTGCAAGGAGATCCAACCAGTCCATTCTGAAGGAGATCAGCCCTGGGATTTCTTTGGAAGGAATGATGCTGAAGCTGAAACTCCAGTACTTTGGCCACCTCATGCGAAGACCTGACTCATTGAAAAAGACCCTGATGCTGGGAGGGACTGGGGGCAGGAGGAGAAGGGGATGACAGAAGATGAGATGGCTGGATGGCATCACTGACTTGATGGACGTGAGTCTGAGTGAACTCCTGGAGTTGGTGATGGACAGGGAGGCCTGGCATGCTGCGATTCATGAGGTCGCAAAGAGTCAGAAACAACTGAGCCACTGAACTGAATTGATAGCTGATTAACAATGTTGCAATAGTTTCCAGATGGACGTGAAAGGACTCAGCAATACATATACATGTATCCATTCTCCAAACTCTCCTCCCACCCAGGCTGCCACATAACATTTAGCAGAGTTCCCTGTGCTCCACAGTAGGTCTTTGCTGGTGATCCATTTTAAATATACAGAGTGTACATGTCAATCCCAAACTCTCTAACTATTGTATCGCATGGGGGACTCTGTTCAATATCATGTAACAACCTAATTGGGAAAAGAATTCGAAAAAGAATAGGTACATATGTATGTATAACTGAATCACTGCGTTGTACACCTAAACCCAAGACAATATTGTCAATTAACTATCCTCCAATATAAAATAAGAAAGCTTTTTTAAAAGACGAGGGCAGTTTTAGGTTCACAGCAACTTGAGAGGAAGGTACAGCAATCTCCCACACACCTCCTGCTCCCCACAAGAACAGCTTTCCTCATCATTCACATCCCCACCAGATGGGACATTTGTTACATCTAATGAATCACATCGTGTGTAAGTGTGCTAAGTCACTTCAGTCGTGTATGACTCTTTGCAACCCCATGGACTGCAGCCCTCAAGGCTCCTCTGTCCATGGGACTCTCTAGGCAAGAATACTGGAGTGGGTGGTCATTCTCTTCTCTGGGGGATCTTCCCAGCCCAGGGATCAAACCTAGGTTTCCTGCACTGCAGGCAGATTCTTCACCACTGAGCCACCGGGGAAGTTCATCTGGTTATACATATTTTAAAGGCAATTTAAAAACTATTTAGGAGTAGACCAGTTCATATTCTACCAATATATATGAGAGTTCTATGTCCCTAAATTATAATACTAAGAATTATAAGAAAAAAGCAACCTTGCCAATGTGATAGCTTAATGGTGATATCTTACTTTTTAATGAATTTTAGTGGTACATATAGTTACTGGTTATTTGAATTGTATACCTGCTCATGCCCTTTGCCTATTGTAAAGTTGTATTACCTTTTTTATTGCTTTAAAAGAAATATTTATATTATCTATTTTCATGTACATCATAACTATGTTTTTTCCCAGTTTAGGGATGACCTTTTACTTCCTATATTTAGTGATGGTATTTTATTTTTTTTAACATACTTAAGTTTTAAATTTTATGTTGTCAAATTTGTGGGGAAAATATAGTTATAAATGCTTATATTTTTAAAAAAATCAAGGCTACTGAGAAACATCAGTAACCTCAAATGTGTGGATGATGCCACCCTTGTGGCAGAAAGCAAGGAGGAACTGAGGAGCCTCTTGATGGAAGTGAAAGAGGAGAGTGAAAAAGCTGGCTTAAAACTCAACATTCAAGAAACTAAAATCATGGCATCTGGTCCCATCACTTCATGGCAAATAGATGGGGAAACAGTGGACAAACTTTATTTTCTTGGGCTCCAAAATCACTGCAGATGGCGATTAAATCCATGAAATTAAAAGACACTTGTTCTTTGAAAGAAAAAGCTATGACAAACCTAGACAGCATATTAAAAGGCAGAGACGTTACTTTGCTGAGAAAAGTCTGTCTAGTCAAAGCTATAGTTTTTCCAGTAGTCATGTATGGATGTGAGTGTTGGACCATGGAGAAAGCTGAGCGCTGAAGAATTGATGCTTTTGAACGATGGTGCTGAAGACTCTTGAGAGTCCCTTGGACTGCAAGGAGATCAAACCAGTCAATCCGAAAGGAAATCAGGCCTGAATATTCATTGGAAGGACTGATGCTGAGGTTGAAGCTACAATACTCTGGCCTCCTGATGCAAAGAACTGACTCATTGGAAAAGGCCCTGATGCTAGGAAGATTGAAGGCAGGAAAAGAAGGGCACGTCAGAGGATGAGCTGGTTGGATGGCATCACCGACTCAGTGGACAAGAGTTTGAGCAAGCTCCAGGAGTTGGTGATGGACAGTGAAGCCTGGTTTCCTGTGCTGCAGTCCATGGGATGGAAAAGAGTCAAGAACGACTGAGCAACTGAACTGAAAAAAAAAAAAATCTGAAATCCACAACCTAACTTTACAACTTAAGAAATTAGAAAAAGAACAAACTAAATCCAAGATGGCAGAAGGAAAGGAAATAATGAAGATTAATTCAGAAAGAAATGAAACAGAGGACAACAGGGAAAATCAATGAAACCCAAAGCCAGTTCTTAAAGAAAAAAAAAAATTAACAAAGCTTTCACTATATGGACTAAGAAGAAAGAAGACTCAAATTACTAAAATTAGAAAGTAAAGCAGGGACATTTCTACCAATTGTATAGAAATTTAAAAAATTTTCTGAGAGTCCTATGAACAGTTGTATACCAATAAATTGGATAACCTAGATTGAGTTCAGTTCAGGCGCTCAGTCGTGTCCGACTCTTTTAGACCCTGTGAGTCGCAGCATGCCAGGCCTCCCTGTCCATCACCAACTCCCGGAGTTTACCCAAACTCATGTCCATCGAGTCGGTGATGCCATCCAGCCATCTCATCCTCGGTTGTCCCCTTCTCCTCCTGCCCTCAATCCCTCCCAGCATCAGGGTCTTTTCCAATGAGTCAACTCTTTGCATGAAGTGGCCAAAGTATTGGAGTTTGAGCTTCAGCATCAGTCCTTCCAAAGAAATCCCAGGACTGAACTCCTTTAGGATGGACTGGTTGGATCTCCTTGCAGTCCAAGGGACTCTCAAGAGTCTTCAACACCACATTTCAAAAGCATCAATTCTTCGGTGCTCAGCTTTCTTCATAGTCCAACTCTCACATCCATACATGACTACTGGAAAAACCGTAGACTTAACTAGATGGACATTTGTTGGCAAAGTAATGTCTCTGCTTTTTAATATGCTACCTAGGTTGGTCATAACTTTCCTTAACCTAGATTAAATGGACAAATTCCTAGACACAAAACAACCAAGATTAAATCTCAAAGAAATAGGAAATCTGAATAGACCTATAAGTATTGAATCAGTCATCAAAAATCTCCTGATAAAGAAAAGCCCTGGACCCCATGGCTTCTACTGGCAAATTCTCCCAAACAGTTAAAGAAGAACTAATACTAATCCTTCTGAAACTTGTCCAAAAATATGAAGAGAAACACTTCCTAATTCATTTTCTGAGGCTAGCATTACTCTAATACCAAAGCCAGACAGAGACTCTATAAGAAAAGAAAACCATAGACCAATATTACTTATGAATATTGTTTCAAAAATCCTCAGCAAAGTACTACCAAACCAAATTCAGCACATGCTATCAAATGCACAGAAAACACTATTAATTGTTACACAGAGAAATATTTAAGTGCAACTTTGTCTTAAGTATGTATAATAATGGTTGCTGGAAAGTATGAGGCTTGGAGTTAGACCTAGCTTCTCACACCGCCTTTAGCAGGTAGGCTCTAAGATACTGGGGAGAAGAGGGGGTTATCTCTCCTCTTACTTATCGAGATGGCATAATAGAGCTTCTCTGCAAACTCAGAGAGTTAATGTATGGGAACATGCCTGGCACGTACTTGGTAAGGAGTTAATGTGTTTTTCCTGCCCCTGCTTTATGTCAACCAATTACTCTTTTGACACATGTAACATAATATTTACATTCCATCTGTCAAATTGAAGTAAGGTGGTGTGAATATTTAAGATATAATAATACAGCCTAGTTACTGAGTGTCTGCTGTTTATATTAGGTAGTGAAGAAAATACAGAGACGTAAGGGAAACTAAAACTGCACCTGCTTTTAACCAATTTAAAACGATAGTTGGAATGTAAGAGGTATGTCTTAGAAAATAACAGCAGGAAAAATTAGAACGTGATAAATGCTGCAAAGGACGATGGGAGGGAGGAGAGGAAAGAAGACAGCTGACATGGAGGGTGGCTCTGATATGCCATTTTATTTTCTTAAAGGAAATGAAATCCAAATCAAGCCTTCATCTCCCTGGACTAGCAGGAAATTTCATCCCAAATATGACCTATTCCTCCCCCAGACTTTCCCCTCTCCTAACTTACACCCTCACCTAGAGCTGCTTAAATCTACGCTTAGGGGGAATTCCCCAATGGCCCAGTGGTTAGGACTCTGCTTTCACAGCCAGGGCCCGGGTTCAATCCCTGGTCAGAGAGCTTTCTACACTCCAGCTAGACTCCCTGATGCCTGTCCCCCTCCCATCCCACTTCACATCAATGCTTATCAGCAAATCTGACCCTCCAAAGCCCACCCAGCCCACCTGAGTCCCCACCCGGTCCATCCCTTCACCTGGACCACTTCTCTGCTGCCCTAGGTTCCCTCCTGCATCATCCGCTCCCACCACAGCCTCCAGAACATCCAGAATAATCTTTGACAAGAGTATCTCAGGTCCCACCATATTCCTGCCCCAGTTCCGCCTGCAATTCTCTGTTCTCCTTGGGAAAATGGACAATGGTCCCGTTTCTCTTAACCAGCCTCAGAGGCCTCCATGGTCTCCGGTCCTGCCTGCCTCCTGGCCTCCCCACCGCCGTCCCTGTGGGAGCCTCCTTCTTGTTCTTAGCTGTCCCCAGCTTGCCCTCCCTGGGTCTGGACCGCAGCATAGCTGCCTCTGCAGCTGAAGTCGTTCCCTCCAAGGCCATGCCCTGCCACATCATCTGAATCATCTTTAAATTACTTTCCATAATAACAAAAAAGTTAAAAGCAACCCTGACATCCACCAGTAAGAGAGAACTTAGAATGGGGAAATATAGACAGACCTCAAAAATTATATTGTAGAAAAAACACTTCATGTTATGAAAAAGTGTTCACTATTTAGACAGATTTTTAAACAAAAATTTAAAAGGAAAGATTACAAAAGAGCTCATTTCTGAATATACATATGTATATTTAAGAAAAAATACTTCAGAGCATGTAGCCAAATTTTAGTCTTAATTATGATTCAATCATGGTATCAAAGGTGAAATTAATTTTTTATGCTCACTTGCTCACTTTTCTCTCTTTTTCCTTTTTTTTTTTTTGGTTAAAAAACCCACAACAATGAACATTATATATTATTTCTCCAGTAAGGAAAAAGATAGGAATAGACAGCTTACTTGTACGTATGTGTGTGTGTTTTTGTGTGTGTGTGTGTGTATGTATATATATATTTTAAGACCCTTGATGATGGAAGGCCAGCATCCCAGCCGAGGTCCCCCAGGAGCCCTTGCTGGAGGAAGGAACAAGGGGAAGCAAGACTAGAGCCTGAACAGTCCCAGGACTGGGGGCACCTGTGGTTTCCTATTACCTAGGTGCTGGCGGCTAAGATGGTTAGTGAGAACCTCTTAGTTAGAACTTTTCCAGTCCCTTTGCCAGGATGCCTTGGGGAGCCCAGTACATTTAACTGAAGTATTGAAGAAGCAGTTACCATGTGCTGAGCATGGCTTTTGGGCTTTCAGCAGGCGAGGAGTGGCTCCAGCTGGAGAATCACATGAGCCAGTTGGGTAGACTAGATCTCAGATGCAAGCTGCTGAAACCAAGAGGATGAAGCTAGTGCTGAAGCGAAGAGCTGACGGCTGATCTCATGATGGGATGAGAATTGATTTAGGATCTCAGTACTTCGATCTTGTATCAACATCCTGGGAAGGTAAAGCACAGTGACTTCATCTGGCCTGGTCTCTTAAGTTGCTGAGAGCATGGGTTGACAAGCAGAGACTTGGGTACACTTATTAGCTCTGAGGCTCAGGCATGTTCTTAACCTTTGCATGTTCAGTTTGTGCTTCCATAATGTGGAGCAATGGTGCCTGCTTCAGAGATGATGGGATGCTGGCAATAAATGAGGCAGCTCCTGTGATGTGCTCATGGCTTTATTCCTGGAGCATTACAACAGTGGTGATGACAATAGCGTGGCCATCTGGGATCGCCTCCAGGGGCCTGGCTCTGACCACAGTCTGCACTCAAGCAGGGCCCCAGCGACCAGTGTCTTGGGGTTTGAACCCAGTAACCTCAACCGCCAGGAGCCAGGAAGGTCCATGTGGCCCGGGTCAGGATCACTTTGCTCTTGATTTCTGGAGGGAGGGCAGGCAGTGACTGACCTGCTGCCTCACAGGGCAGCAGGGCCCCCGGCCTGGCCAGGACAGAGCAGGAAACCCCACCCTCTCCCTGGCTTGGCCTGATTACATGCTGACTGACGTCAGTCTGAGCTGCCTTCTGGTGTGTCCGGGCGGTCTGTTTCTCGTGAATTACAGCCTCTCCCTTGCTCCTCCTGCCTGTGTCCCTGGCTCAGCCATGGTGCTGTGTCCCCTCCCCTCCAGGGCCTCTTGGACACCAGCTGTGCGCTTACAGAGCTCCCAGCCTCCTGTCTCTTTGTGTCCCAGGCCCTCACACGGTCACAGTGTTAGCGCTGTGTGTGTGTGGTTGTGTGTGTGTGAGCTAGGATCTTCTGCCAAATTAAGCCTTGTCCATACTACCTTTTTTCCAGGCAATCCCATGGGTGGAGGAGCCTGGTAGGCTGCAGTCCACGGGGTCGCTAAGAGTCGGACATGACTGAGCGACTTCACTTTCACTTTTCACTTTCATGCATTGGAGAAGGAAATGGCAGCCCACTCCAGTGTTCTTGCCTGGAGAATCCCAGGGACGGGGAAGCCTGATGGGCTGCCCTCTATGGGGTCGCACAGAGTCGGACACGACTGATTTGACTTAGCAGCATACTACATTTTACACCTTCTTTCCCATTATCTGTGACCTTCTTGGGTTCCATTCACCTGGAGTTTTGATGTTTGGTGCCCTGGGATGAATTTGAACCCAGGCCTGGCTGTGTGACTCAAGGTGTGACCATCACTTTGCCTCCCGCCCTGAGATCCTCTCCTTCAGAGTGGTGGAACAGTACCTGCCACAGGGGCTGCCAAGGGGACTAAATGAGGCACAGGGACTCACCTGGTGTGATATCTAGTGTACAGCAGGTGCTTAATAAATGCTCTTTACTTCCTAGTTCGTTTTACAGGCCCCCCCTTTTTAATATTTATTTATTTATTTGACTGCTCTGATCTTAGTTGCAGCACAGAGGATCTTTACTTGCAGCATGTGGGATTCAGTTCCCTGACCAGGGATCGAACTCTGACCCCCTGCATTGGGAGTGTAGAGTCTTAACCACTAGACCACCAGGAGTCTCACAAGCCCCTTTACATTCCAGGGGCAACCTCATCAGGGAGACAACCTCCAGGATGCAGATGGAATGATGGGGATGATCTTGAGTAGCTGCCTCCAACAGAAGGGGCTTCTAATACACTTTCCATCAGCACTCACTGAAGTGTGCTCTGTAGACCTCAGTGGGTGATGAAAACAAGAGCCCCAAGGAGGGAGGAGGATGGAGCAGTTTCCACGTGTGTAGGACTTCCTAGGGGAGGGCAGGATGGGTGGGTGCCCTGGTCCTAAACCCTTCTGGGGATCCTGCCAATCTCTCAGTGGGAAATAGCTACAGTCTACCCCACGCACAGTTGACTGCAGAACTCCTCTTCACACTTTGTAGAAATAGGATCCTGCTGAGAAATATTGCTGGAAACATTGCTTCTTTTATACAACCTTATTGAAGCATATTTTACAGATCATATAATTCACCCATTTCAAGTATACAATTCAATGCTGTTTAGAAAGTGGAAGCGGTGCGATCATAAATCAGTTTTAGAGCATTTCTGTCTCCCACTACCCCTACCAAATTCTCTTGCCCATTGACTGCTCATCCCTGTTCCTAGCCCCCTGCCTCAGGCAACCACTAATCTGCCTGTCCCTATAAGTTTTCTTTAAGAACCTTTGCTTTGTTGTTACCATGGTAGAATAAATTGATACATACTGAAATTTACCTTTTTTTTGTTTTAATTTGGCTGTGCTGGGTCTTACTTGCAGCACATGAGATGCTTAGTTGCGCCATGCAGGCTCTAGTTCCCTGACCAGGGATTGAACCTGGGCCTCCTGCATTGGAAGCCCAGCATCTTCACCAGCCTAATGAGTGTGAAGTGGTAGGTCGTTGTGGTTTTGATTTCATTTTCCTTAAGATGTGTGATGCTGAACATCTTTTCATGTGTTCATAGGCCATCTGTACATCTTCTTTGGAGAAATGTCTATTTATTTCTTTGTCTATTTCCAAATTGGTTTGCTTGGTTTTATGTTGTTGAGTTGTAGGAGTTCTTCATATATTCTGGAATCCAGAATATATAGAATCGTATATATTCTAGATATACGATTTGCAAATAGTTTCTCATTCAGATGTTTGTCTTTTCATTTTCTTGATAGTATCCTTTGATGCACAAAATTTGTACTTTTGACAAAGTCCAATTTACTTATTTTTTTTTCTTTTGCTATATGTGATTTTGGTAAAAGAAATACTGCTTTTTAAAATTCAACCAGAAAAACAGAGAGCTTACCTTGAATTGTTTTAAACAAAGAGGAAATCTCCTGCTATGATAAAAGACATTCTTATCTTTCTTCTAGATATAGTTGATTTTTTTTAAGCTAAAAGCTCCTGAATATTATGCTGTTTCAACCTTGTGACTTGGCAGATAGCTAAACAACAGTTGTTGCTGTTATTTAATATTCGTTATGCACCAACAGCTTGTCAGACACCATCAGAGACGAAGATTCAAGCGAGTCTCAGCTCTGGAGCTGTCTGTCTTACGTGGGACGAGAAGCATATTTATTAGTAAAAACTTTGAGTTGCAAGTGACAGAAAACCAATTTAAAATAGCTTTGATAGAATTCACCAGAAGAAAATCCTGGAGAAGGAGAAGGACATTCACTGTCTTAAAAACATAATAATTTGAAGCGAATATGACAAAATGTTAACACTTATGTTCACCTGGAGTCATGAGTAAATAGATGCCTGGTTTTTACAAAGTATTCATTTAAATTAATTTCCCATCTTTAGTGGGACTTCCTGATGTATATCCATTAATTATACATTAATTCTCTAATGACATACCACCATTACATGAAATTTTTAAATTAGAGACAGAAAGGTTTTTAAACTACTTTTCTTTTCCAGGCAAATGAACAGAACTGGCAGGGGGAAAAGGGGGAATTCACTGGCTCATGTTGAAGAATATAGTGCTTTTATCTAAATCCAGATGCTGTATCTCAATTCTCTCTCTGTCTCTCTGTTTATTGGCTCTGCTTTTCATCCTCATTTTATGCATTGGTCTCTTTCCCTTCTATGGTATATAACTTTCTCTATGCATCTCTGGTAGGATCATGAACATATGTTACCATAGTGTACAATTCTAGTAGTTTAGATCTTAAATCCCATTGAAGACACTGAAAGAGCCTCTTTGAACCTCATGTCCATCTCTGAATCAACCCCTGTAGCCAGAGGGAATGGATTACTCTGACTGGCTAGCCTGGGTCATGTGCCCAACCCTCTGGCCTGCAAGTAGGGACTCAGAGAGGGTGGGCAGGGTCTCTAAATGGGAGGGTCCACGCTGTGACTCGACAGGGATATACAGGAGCACGCCTGCTGGGTATTTGCTGGATTCCTTTCAGTGCAATCTTTCTCCCAATTTTTCTCATTTGTTAGGATTTTTGTGGATATGAGTGTGAGCATTATGGCTTTATAAAACTGAGGACTATCCTTTGATCCATGAATGTTCAGAAGGAATATTTGAGGGGCTCTTTGGATGAGGGGATAAATCACTTTACAGATAGCAGAAATGTACATGCGAGCAGCACAGCTGAAGGGGCACAACAGTCCAGTGAGAGGTTAGGGAAGAAAAGCTGAATGCTGATTAATTTTTCAGGAAACAAGATTGAGAGAAATAGTCGTGAAAGTGGCTAAAAGAAGGAAATGTCAGGATTATTCAGGTTGTGAGAGATGGACAACTGCTCTGGTCTAACTGGCTTAGGCCAAAGAAGGCAGTCTTCCATCCACATAACTGCAAAGTCTGAGGATGCTTTCAGGTATAGCTTGATCTAGGACTTACTGTCAGCAGGAGCCATCTCTGAGCTCCACATCCACTGGCTAGGGACCTTCTCAGGGTTTCACTGAACCTCCAGTGGGGCTCCAGGCACTCCACCTTATGGCTGCAGCAGCTCCAAGCCTCCTATCCATGCACCTCTGAGCCCAAGAACAAAACATGTAGGTTCCCCAAAGTGGGCCTGAGCTCTCTATGATCAAGCAAGCTGAGGCCGTGGGCTACCCCTGGGTGAGCCAGCATGACAGGGGGACTTCGTGGCCTCTCCTCAGGCTACCCCTCTGGCACTGGAATCTAGTGGGGGGCAGGAATTCTCAAACTGACCCCTAAACTGGAAGATGGAGTCAGGCCCACTCAAACCCCATGGCTGAGAACAGAGGAAGGGCTGGCTTTAAATACCCAAACAAAACAAACGAAAACTTAATACTTATTGGCAGGGTGGGGTGTTGGGGGGAAGGGGCAAGGAGGGTTCTGGCAGCAAACAGGTGTCCACTGCAGGGACCATAATCGATTACTGAAGATGAAGGTAACAACAGAAGATGAAACTGAAGGACCAGGCAGGTCAGTGATGAGTAACAAGGCACTGCCGGGGGCTAATTGCAAGATCAGTCCAGGTTCCCAGGGATTGAAAATGTCATCCATGCCTGGCTTTGAGGAGAGTCAGATGAAGAGAGAGACTTGTGTGGCTCGAGGTCCTGAGGACGAAATCTCCACCGGGCACCCCCACCAAGGACACCAGGCCAGTGCCAGGTAGGCCAGGATGACCAGGGTGAACCCATCGATGTCATCAGGAGGTGGAAGCTGCTGGTGGGAAGGAAGCACAAGGTCTTGTCTGTGTCAGTGCAGGACATGTCAGTGGTCCTGTGTTCTCCCTGCTCCTCGGTGATGGCACTGTGCCAGAGGAGCGAGGCGAGTGTCTTAGAGCAGAGCGGCTTGGAGCAGAGCCACAGGCCATGTGGGAGGGGACGTTGCCCAGAGCAGGTGTGCAGGGGGTCATGTGGAGAACTTCTAGTACATTATCTGGCTGGAGTACCAACCCAGGCATCCGGCTAATTGATGGACTGAGGTCCTTCTGAAGTATCAGCACAGACCCCATTCCCCAAAACTGGTCCTCTCTTCCTTCACTGGCTTCCCATTTTGATTGAAGACCTGTGCCTTTGATGCCAAAGACATATCCCCAACACAGTTTTCCTGGAGCATGTGATTTATTCTGTTATTTTAAAAACCCAGTCCATCTCATCATCTATTATTGTTGTCATCATATATATTTAAACACATTGCTTCAGTGGATTTAAAATGCTTTTATTTTATTCCCTTAATAAATATTCATTTCAAGGTGACAGCCAGATGGGCTTTAAGCAGAAAAAAATAGTTTATCCTTTGAGCAAATTTATTATTGGTGCATTTTCTTCTATGCTGTCATAAAGGCCAATCTCTCACTGCACATTAATTTTATGACTTTATTTGTATTTCACATGAACGCCAAACTCCAATTCACTTTTGTATTTACTCACAGACCGAATCATTTTATCTCCCATGTAGAAAAGAAATATTATATTAGGCATGAATTTATAGCAGGATTAAAAGTTAGTTTGCTGGGAGAGCTCTTCCAGGAGGCAATGTCTATTTTAAAAAAAAACGATTTCAGCTTCATTGTAGGACAAGAATTTTAGTATTTTTAATCATGGGATTTTTAGTAGAAGCCTTGCTTTGATGTGCTCCATCTTTATTTACTGGCTGTGTTGGGACTAATTATGATACCAGGTACCCCCTAATCCTCACTCCTCCAAGTCTCAATAGCTCACATCCATTTCCGGCCCTCATTCTGCTCCATCTTCTGCGTCGTGGTGATGCTGGCAGTGATGAGTGTAGACGTGATTGGTCCGTGACAGCCCAGGTGAAGGAGCCGTGAGGGTCAGGAGGTGCCCAGCCCCCCACTCCCCACCCCCTGCAGACTCCACAAGCATCTCTTTGAGGGCTCGCGTCTGCATCTAAAATCAGATTTCACCTCTTCCTCCTAGTCTCATCTTTCTTTCTTTTCTTTATACTTGGCTGTGCTGGGTCTTTGTTGCTGCGAGGGCTTTACTCTAGTTGCAGGGAGCAGGTGCTACTCTCCTGTTGTGGAACACTGGCTCGACAGTGGCGCACGGGCTTAGTAGCTTCGAGTCATGTGGGATCCTTCCTGATCCTTCCTGATCAAGCCCAAGTCTCCTGCATTGGCAGGTTGATTCTTTGCCCCTGTGCCACCCATGAAGCCCTCCTGATCTTACTGAACAGTTTCTCCTTTTCTCTGTTCTCCAGCTTCAGATGTTTCCATCCTAGGGGCTGCGATAATTTGTACTACAAAAAATAAATAATATTTACTATTTAAAACATGAAGATTAATGCCATGCAGAGATAAAACTGTTGCATTTAACCAGCCTTTTAAATCTTGGGTTAAATTAACGATCTGAGAGAGGGTCAAAGGGCACACGTAAATCCACAAGCCTGCCTCGCTGTTCCCCTCCTAGCAGTGCACTAGACCTGACCTCCGATGCAGCCCCCTCCCCAGGCGTAGCTGGGAAAGCGCTGAAAGGCAGAGTAGCCAATGACCCCCAGAGTGGGACCCTGCACTCAGCCCAACCTGCTTAGCTCCGGTGCTAGGAGCCCCCCAATGAGAGCTGCATGGGTCCTGTTGTGATGGACTGCCTATGTGGGTGGTCTGGAAGGAAAGCTATGACAAACCTAGACAGCATAGTGAAAGCGGAAACGTCACTTTGCCGACAAAGGTCTGTATAGTCAAAGCTATGGTTTTTCTAGTAGTCATGTGCAGATGTGAGAGGTGGACCATAAAGAAGGCTGAGTGCCAAAGAACTGATGCTTTCAAACTGTGGTGCTGGGGAAGACTCCTGAAAGCTCCTTGGATAACAAGGAGATCGAACCAGTCAATCCTAAAGGAAATCAACCCTTAATATTCATTGGAAGGACTGATGCTGAAGCTGAAGCTGGAGCTCTGAGAGTGTCCCTATATATATAGATAGATATAGGTATCCCTATATATATTTTATATATATATATAGGGATCCCTTTAAAAAGAATGAGCTTCAACTTTCGTTTTCAAAAATCAATCACTTTAGTCAGATTCTCAACAGTCTACTTTCGGGTAAGTCCCCCTCTAGTCGAGTTCAGGCAGAAATTGTAGCAGCTGACCTTGATTTCATTACACTCTTGGATGTTCAGGGTGGGGAGACTCAGAGGTCTGGGTCAATGTGTGCTCTCTATGAGAGCCCAGCTAAGAAAGAATTATTGTTTCCACTGTCCATAAAAGCAATATACATAAACATTGTAAAGCAACTATACTCCAATTTAAAAAAAGTAGAAAATACAGTGAAATGTCACTGAAGGGTTCAGAATCGACTGACTATTGTTACTTAGGATATTATAATTTCCAAAATAAAATCTTAGGACAATTTTGTAAAAAACACATAACTTCCAAATTACAATACTAAAGCTGTTATCCAGTACTTTGACTGCTAAAAAGTTGGTTGTGATGGAAAACCAGCAATCTCTGTTCTTTTATAGTAAATCAGAAATAATTAAACACACACACACTTAAACTCCCTTCTGCTACTTCTAGAACTTTAACTTTTTTTGATGGAAACCAGGAAACAGTGAAAGATGAAGAGCCAGCTGCTCATTGTGCTATGGGTGTGTGTGCCTTTTATCATTTGCCTAAAGCCACTTTGCATTTAGAGGCTTAAATCCTGACGCTTAAATGACCACGTCAAGATCTTCCTAAAACTGTGGCCTGAGCAATGCACTGTGATTTTCATCTTCATAGTGAACTGAAGCAAGAAATCTCTGCTGCCACATTCACACTCTGATTAGCTCTCATTCACTCCTCCCCATGGCGAAGCAGAAAGAGCATTTAAATGAGTGTTAAGACCTGAGTTTTTTAATCATAAGTCTGCTCCTTCCTATCTCGGCCTCAAGCATATCACCTGATCAACTCTGCAGGAGCTGTATCTCTTCCACTGTCCCCAGCCCACTCCACACCTTCTCCACACTGTTCTGTGTGCCAGGGGCTGACCTGGAAGCTGACATCAACCTCTCTCCCTGTTGTCTGGCTTTGTGTTAGGTTCAGCCACAAAAGGGAGGTCACCACAGGTCAGAGGGCCAAGGGGAAGAAGGACAGGTGTGTGTATTTCCACCAAATTGCTCTGCTTGGCTGGGTCCCTTGACGCAAAGCTCCCACCGGGCTACCTGCTCTGGGCTCTGCTAACTGCCTCCCTTTGCATCTTCAGACGGGGAGAGGACAGCAAACTTTTCTTGGGAAAATTTCATGAGTTGCCAAAATTAAATTGCCTACCAATTAACTGCTTAAGTGAAAGTCGCTCAGTCATGTAAAAGGAAGGTTATTTAACTCTAGCCAGTGTAGGTTATTTAACTCCAGCACAAAAATAAATTTCTTTTTAAGCCCCTTTTACTTTAGGGGTTTGCTATTGTATATAGCAACATCTACTCCTAATTATAGGACCCAGATAAAAGTGAATTTCTCATCAAGCAGGTACATGATATTTCCTTTGCAATACTGTGTTGACTCATAGATGTAAGCCATCTCTTCCTCATACAGGCTTCAGCTGCCATATACCTTACCATCCCCAAACCTGCCCTCCCATGAAGTGGCACTTTCTTTTGTAAAATATTAATTAATTAATTTGGCTGCACCGGATCTTAGTCACTGCATGCAGAATCTTTAATCTTCACTGTGGCATTCGGGATCTTTAGTTGCAACATGTGGGATCCCTGATGAGGGAGCAAACCCAGGCCCCTGCCTTGGGAGTGCGGAGTCTTAGCCACTGCACCACCAGGGAAGTCCCCACTTTTTTTCTTAATGTTAACATTTGGCAAATGATTAAAGTCTGCCACAAGTCCTGGATCCTCCTGGAAGCTTACCACAGCAACTGGCTGGTGCATTCTGCTTGGATGGTGTCCTCACCGGGCCAGAGCTAAGCCTAGACTCTGCTCCCCAGGAGTCTGTGTAGGGAGGGGAGAGGACTTGGCATGGGGGATCAGGTCTGGCAAACTTAGTGCCAACCTCTGGTGAAAAAAGACCAGGAAAAGAAGAATCATCTGTTAAATGGGTAAAAACAGTGATGCAAACAAACACCTTTTCCTGTCTCATGTTACCGGCTGTGCTATTTTAGGACCAGAACACAGACTGTACCATCCTATTTTTAAACAATGGGTTAATGTAATAAAAATGTAATCTGTCTATAAGGTAATTGAAAGAATGGGTTTTTTCTTCTGAATTAACCAACTTTTAGGTATTATAAGCATGATCTCTAAGTTTACTAAATAGGTCCTGTGAAATAAAAGTAGCTGAATAACCACGGAGATCACCTACACAGAGACAGACATCAACTCTTGAAGTCTGTCAATGTGTCTATCATTCCAGGACAGTGGTTTTTGGAAATTTGTATTTAATGCCTTTTATCAGTTACAACTCTAATAGAGAAAGGAAAGAGGAAAATGCCTCTTTTCTTCTTCTTGACTGGGCTAATTTAATCTTTATTGTTGTTCAGCTGCTCAGTCGTGTCCTGACTCTGCGACCCCATGGATTGCAATATGCTAGGCTCCCTGTCCTTCACCATCTTCTGGAGTTTGCTCAAACTCATGTCCATTTAACCTGGTTAATTATAAAAAAAAGTTTTTTCTGTTTTAACGAAATGAATATGATCTAGCTGTGTAAATCTAAGTAGAATTGCAATATTGTGTTTAAAATGTAGTGTATCACATGAAAAGATGCTCAACATCACTCATTATCAGAGAAATGCAAATCAAAACCACAATGAGGTACCATTTCACACCAGTCAGAATGGCTGCTATCCAAAAGTCTACAAGCAATAAATGCTGGAGAGGGTGTGGAGAAAAGGGAACCCTCTTACACTGTTGGTGGGAATGCAAATTAGTACAGCCACTATGGAGAACAGTGTGGAGATTCCTTAAAAAGCTGGAAATAGAACTGCCTTATGACCCAGCAATCCCACTGCTGGGCATACACACCAAGGAAACCAGAACTGAAAGAGACATGTGTACCCCAAGTTCATTGCAGCACTGTTTTTTTTTTTTTTTAATATTCATCAGTTCATCCAGTTCTATGTAATTAATTCTTGTTGATCTTTTGTTAAGTTTTATGAAGCCATTAGGTTTTCCATTAGCGTTCTGTAATTTTTTATTCAGTTCAGTGGTATGATCTGAAAGTTATCAGAAACCTATATTTGTCAAAAAGGTCCTTTCTGTGAACATTTTTGAAGAATTTTGTAAAAGATCTGATTCATTATAATGCATTTGACAAAGAAATTTTGTTTCTGTGATATAAAATTTTAAGATAACTTGAATTATGACTGATAACATTTTACTGAGAGACATCAGATTTTTAGAAATTTATATAATTTTGGAACACATATTAATAGCATTTACCCATGCAATATAACCTGAGGTTTATCATCACTTAATTGACAATGCCTCCCATATAAATTACCATATCAAATAAGCCTAATTAGTTTAACATATCTCTTTGAGATATTTTATGGGCCCTTGAAGATTACCAATGTCAGCTAGAAGGACTTAATTTAGAATTCAATTTGGGGAAGTTTGTTAAGATATCAAAAGGTTTAAAAAAATACTAGGTCAAATAGGACCATAGACAACTGAAACAATATGTAGTTATCCACTTAACCAGTGCAAGAAAAGATTGCCAAAGCAAAACCCAAAAGTTAACAGCAGATTACTTACAATATTCTTATGAAAAGCAGATCAACAGTCCAGGAAAATTTTGTTCTCTTAATAGAGATAGAAAACCGAATTCTAGTTTTGCACTAGCTTACTTTTGATACTAAATTCATTTGCTCAATTAAATTCAATCTAATCTTCAGTTCAGTTCAATTGCTCAGTTGTGTCCAACTCTTTGTGACCCCATGAACCCACAGTACACCAGGCCTCCCTGTCAATCACCAACTCCTGGAGTTCACTCAAACCCAGGTACATTGAGTTGGTGATGCCATCCAACCATCTCATCCTCTGTCATCCCCTTCTCCTCCTGCTCTCAATCTTTCCCAGCATCAGGATCTTTTCCAGAGAGTCAGCTCTTCGCATCAGGTGGCCAAAGTATTGGAGTTTCAGCTTCAACACCAATCCTTCCAATGGATATTCAGGATTGATTTCCTTTAGGATGGACTGGTTGGATCTCCTTGAAGTCCAAGGGACTCTCAAGAGTCTTCTCCAACACCACAGTTCAAAAGCATTGATTCTTCGGCACTCAGCTTTCTTTATAGTCCAATTCTCACATCCCTACATGACCACTGGAAAAACCATAACCTTGATTAGATGGACCTTTGTTAACAAAGTAATGTCTTTGCTTCTCAATATGCTAAGTTGGTCATAACTTTCCTTCCAAGGAGTAAGTGTCTTTTAATTTCATAGCTTCAATCACCATCTGCAGTGATTTTTGAGCCCCTAAAAATAAAGTCAGCCACTGGTTCCACTGTTTCCCCATCTATTTGCCATAAAGTGATGGGACTGGATGCCATGATCTTAGTTTTTTGAATGTTGAGCTTTAAGCCAACTTTTTCACTCTCCTCTTTCACTTTCATCAAGAGGCTCTTTAATTCTTCTACACTTTTGCCATAAGAGTGGTGTCATCTGCATATCTGAGGTGATTGATATTTCTCCCAGCAGTCTATTTTTTTAATTTAATTTTTTTTAATTTTTATTTTTTAGTTTGTTTTGCTTTACAATACTGTATTTGTTTTGCTATACATCGACATGAATCAGCCACGAGTGTACATGAACTCCCAATCCCGACCCCCACCTCCCCCCTCCCACCCCACACCATCTCTCTGGATTATGCCCGTGCACCAGCCCCAAGCACCCTGCATCCCGCATCAAACCTAGACCAGCAATTCGTTTCACTTAGGATATCATACATGTTACACTGCCACTCTGCCAAATTATCCCACCCTCTCCCTCTCCCACAGAGTCCAAAAGGCTGTTCTATACATCTGTGTCTCTTTTGCTGTCTCGCATATAGGTTTATCATTACCATCTTTCTAAATTCCATATATATGTGTAAGTATACTGTATTGGTGTTTTTCTTTCTGGGTTACTTCACTCTGTATAATCTGCTCCAGTTTCATCCACCTCCTTAGAACTGATTCAAATGTATTCTTTTTAATGGCTGAGTAATACTCCATTGTGTATATGTACCACAGCTTTCTTATCCATTCATCTGCTGATGGACATCTAGGTTGTCCTAAATGTCCATCAGCAGATATAGCCATCAGCTATATAGCCAGATACCCAGATGTCCATCAGCTGTATAGCCAGGACATGGAAGCAACCTAGATGTCCATCAGCAGATGAATGGATAAGAAAGCTGTGGTACATATACACAATGGAGTATTACTCAGCCATTAAAAAGAATACATTTGAATCAGTTCTAATGAGGTGGATGAAGCTAGAGCCGATTATACAGAGTGAAGTAAGCCAGAAAGAAAAACACCAATACAGCATATTAATGCATATATATGGAATTTAGAAAGATGGTAACAATAAACCTGTATGCGAGACAGCAAAAGAGACACAGATGTATAGAACAGTCTTTTGGACTCTGCGGGAGAGGGTGAGATGATTTGGGAGAATGGCTTGAAACAAGTATAATATCACATATGAAACGAATCGCCAGTCCAGGTTCAATGCATGATACAAGATGCTTGGGGCTGGTGCACTGGGATGACCCAGAGGGATGGCTTGGGGAGGGAGGTGGGAGGGGGGTTCAGGATGGGGAACATGTGTACACCCGTGGCAGATTCATGTTGATGTATGGCAAAACCAATAAAATACTGTAAAGTAATTAGCCTCCAATTAAAATAAATTTATATTTAAAAAAAAAAAAACAAAAAAATGTAGTATATCAGAAAAGAATGCGTTTGAAGCCAGAGCAAATGCTTATTAGATAGTAAGCTGTATTTGGTGTCTTTTTATAGGCAGCTGAAACGTCTTTGAGGTGTTGCATTTTAGCATTGATTCCTGAATGGAATTAATATCTCTTGCCTTTCATATCTGGCTATGGGAGTGCCCTGCTGCTTAACTTGAAGTTTCTTAATTGAGATCAATTCTCTCCCTTGCACAGGGCAGGGTCTCAACTTCCAAGGAACCGCCAGGGTCAAAGGTGGTCCAGACCCACATGGATCCCCACCCGCTCCTGCTTTCCAACACTATTGTACAATTTGCTGAGCTAAATTAAGATGTCCTTTTTTAAATATGAAACATCTATTTTTCTGTTTCAACGTTTACTTCTGTAACAGAATTTTTCATAGAAATAATTTTTAACTTAATTCTAGAAATAATCACATCTGCTTATAAATTGTTGGAGGCTTTTTTTTAATTGAGGTATAGTTGATTTACAGCGTTGTGTTAATTAGTGCTGTATAGCAATGTTGTTTAGTTCTACATATGTATATATTCTTTTTAAATATTCTTTTCCATTATGGTTTGTCATTGAATACTGAATATAGCACCCTGTGCTACACAGTAGGACCTTGTTTTTTATCCAGTCTGTGTATAAAAGCTTACATCTGCTAACCCCAGCCTCCCACTCCTTCCCTTCCCCGGAGCCCCTCCTCCTCGGCAGCCACAAGTCTGCTCTCTCTGTGAGTCTGTTTCATGCTATGTTCATTTGTATCATGTTTTAGATTCCACATATAGGTGCTGCCATGTGGTATTTGTCTTTCTCTTTCTGCCTTACCTCACTCAGTGTGATAATCTCATTTTATCCATTTGTTGCTGCAAATGACATTATTTTATTCTTTTCACCACTGAGTAGTATTCCACTGTATATATGCCCCACATCTACCTTCCTCATTCATCTGTGGATGGACATTCAAGTTGTTTCTATGTCTTGGCTGTTGTGAACAGTGCTGCTATAAACACAGGGGAGCATGTATCTCTCTGAAGTACAGTTTTGTCCAGATATACGCCCAGGAGCGGGATTACTGAATCATAAGGTAATTTTATTTTCACTTTTCCGATGAATCTTCATACTGTTTTCCATAGTGGCTGCACCAGCTTACATTTCCAGCAGCAATGTAGGAGAGTCGCTTTTCTCAACACCATCTCTAGCATTTGTTACATGCAGACTTTCTGAGGATGGCCATTCTGGTTGGAGTGAGGCGATACCTCGTTGTTTTGATTTGCATTTCTCTAATAATTAACAGTGTTGAGCATTCTTTTCATGTGCCTATTGGCTATCTGTGTATTTTCTTTGGTGAAGTTTCTATGGAAATATGTCTTCTGCCCATATTTCAATCTGGTTGGTTGGTTGTTGTCGAGTAGTATGAGCCATTTGTATATTTTGGAAACTAAGGCCTTGTCGGTCACATCATTTGCCAACATTTTCTCCCATTCTGTAAGTTGTCTTTTTGTTTTATTTATGATTTCCTTTGCTGTGTGAAAGCCTGATGGTTTGATTAGGTCTCATTTGTTTATTTCCATTTTTATTTCTATTGCCTTGAGGAACTAACCTAAGAAAACACTGGTACGCTTTATTTCAGAATGTTTTGCCTGTGATCTATTCTAGGAGTTTTATGGTGTCATATCTTATGTTTAAGTCTTTAAGCCATTTTGAGTTTATTTTTTGTGTATGCTGTGAGGGTGTGTTCTAACTTCATTGATTTACATATGGCTGTCCGCTTTCCCAGTACCACTTGCTGAAGAAACTGTCTTTTCCCTATTGTATATTCTTGCCTCCTTTGTTGAAGTTTAATTGAGCTGTTTACTGAGTGTTGGATAGGATTAGTACCTTGGAACCATGATGCCAGTGGTGACCTCACAGACCTTGTTATCATTCACACAATGAGAATAAATCATTGCCTAGACTGTCTTCAACTCAGGAACATATCTGATGTCCTCACAAAAGAAATTATTTTGAAAGTGAAATAAGCAAGTGAGTGACTGTTCTAAATTTGAAAGGTAATACACAGGGAATTCCCTGGTGGTCCAGTCACTGGGACTCAGTGCTTCTAACCCAGGGAGCGCAAGTTCAATCCCAGGTTGGGGACCTAAGATCCCACATCCCTTTGGTGCAACCAAAAAGCATATATATATATATATATATATATATATATATAAAAGCAATAAAATAACATATGTGTAACCTATACTATTGTTTTTAAAAACTAAAAAATAAGACTGTTAAAAGTAACAATGATATATGTTAATGTAGAAGTGACTGACAGCATATAGACATTAACAAAAGTGATGTCACTTGAGAAGCATCATTGCTCTCAAAGTCTGTTGGTCATTTCCTCCCAAAGTCCACCCCTAACCCCCTCCCCCAATAATATATATATATATATATATATATATATATAAAAGCAATAAAATAACATATGTGTAACCTATACTATTGTTTTTAAAAACTAAAAAATAAGACTGTTAAAAGTAACAATGATATATGTTAATGTAGAAGTGACTGACAGCATATAGACATTAACAAAAGTGATGTCACTTGAGAAGCATCATTGCTCTCAAAGTCTGTTGGTCATTTCCTCCCAAAGTCCACCCCTAACCCCCTCCCCCAATAGCACCCTTCCACCGTCCGAACCCTTTTGCATTTCTCCTCTTCTCCACATACCAGGATCCCCAGACTTCATCTGCCAGGAGGAAACTGAAATTTTCTGGTTCTTAGTCATTCAGAGTAATCTACCTGTACCATAACTCAACCATCTTCTCCCAAGCAAGACAGATACACATGCAAAAAGCAAGTTACTGTCAGTGGGCCCATCTTCCCACAACAAGTGCAGATGGAAACAAGCGGGCATGGAGACCTAGGTTAGGCCCCAGTGTTTGCTCTAAGCAGACCGTGGTGGCTCAGGCTGCTGGATGGTCTACTCTGGCTTCCTAAGCTTTGGGTGCCTCTCGGCATCAGGCTTGACATCGCGCTGTTGAGGGTCACACACAGACTACTTTGGCCCCTGCATTGGTGGAGGCAGGCAAAGCAGAGTGCAGTCTGAATGCTCTCATCAGGTGTGCGCCTTGTGACCTGAGTCACTCTGTGGACAGGAGAAAGCCCTCTGACTTGTATACACGAAAGTAGAAGGCATCAATATTTTCCTTATGATATCTAATAATATGAGGAAGGCATCCCTGGTGGTAGACAGGTAAGGAATCTGTCTACCAATGCAGGAGATACAGGTTCGATCCCTGATGCAGGAAGATCCCACATGCCAAGGAGCAACGAAGCATGTGTGCCACAACTACTGAGCCTGTGCTTTAAGGCCCTGAAGGTGCAACTGCTGAAGCCTGTGCACCCTAGAGTGTATGCCCCAAAACAAGAGAAGTGATTATAAGCAGTTGCACACTCAACTAGAGAGTAGCCCCTTGCCACAACTAGAGAAACGCTCGTGCAGCAGTGAAGACCCAGCACAGCCGAAATAAACACCTAAAATTATTTTTTTAAAAAAACAATAGCATGAGAAGAAAATAAAATAATGACACAAAAGAAGTGAAACAGGATGAACCGACAAAATAAAAGAGCAGTTGCTTTTTGGTAGGGAATTAAAACCATTAGAAAGGTACACGAGCCCTATGGAGTAGAAGGTACTGGGCAGTACAGATGGGAGGGAAAGCTACTCTGGAAAAAGAGGAAAAGTCCCAGGACTGAGGAGCAGAAGCAGAAAGCCTGGATAGTTGCCAGTTTGGGCGGGAGAGGAAGTGGCAGAAGGGGGAGCAAGGCCAGAGGGGAACCTGGAAGGACCCGGAATGACTTGCATTCTTGTGATCACAAAGGTGAGGTCAGCCGGGAGCAAACACAACGGGAGTTTGACTCAGTGAGACATCATGAGTCAGAATCTAAACTGGACCTGGCGAGGGGCCCCTCTCATTATGTAAATGGGCTGTCATAAGGGGAACCACAGAAGTCCAGGTAAACAGTAATCACAGGCAGAGCTCAGCTGGGCCTGGTTAATCCCACCAGGGGGCCTGTCTGGGGAGAAGTTCAGTGGTCACCTGTCCCTCAGGTGAACTTCTTTTCCTAACTGAGGTATAGCTGATTTACAATGGTCTTAGCTTCAGGTGTACAGCAGTCATTCAGGTATACATATTCTTATTCTTGGATTGTTTTATAGGTTCTTACAAGGTATTGATTATAGTTTCCTATGCTATATAGGAGGTCCTTGTTGCTTATTTATGTTGTTTTTCTAATGTTTACAATTTTTAAAATTTATTTTTAATTAAAGGATTATTGCTTTACAGAATTTTGTTGTTTTCTGTCAAACCCCAATAAGAATCAGTCATAGGTATACATATATCCCCTCCCTTTTGAATCTCCCTCCCATCTCCCACCCCATCCCACCCCTCTAGGTTGGTACAGAGCCCCTGTTTGATTTCCTGAGCCATACAGCAAATTCACGTTGGCTATCTATTTTACATATGGTAATATGTTTCCATGTTACTCTTTCCATACATTTCACCCTCTCCTCCCCTCTCCCCATGTCTATAAGCCCATTCTCTATGTCAGTTTCTCCACTGCTGTCCTGTAAGTAAATTCTTCAGTACCATTTTTCTAGATTCTATATATATGCATTAGAATACGGTATTTATCTTTCTCTTTCTGACTCACTTCACTCTATAATAGGTTCTAGGTTCATCCACCTCATCAGAACTGACTCAAATGTGTTCCTTTTTATGGATGAGTAATATTCCATTGTGTACATGCTTATCTATGTTATATAGAGTACTGTGTATCCATGAATCCTTAATTTATCTTCCCATCGAGGATGTGGCTTATTGAAGTATGCTTCAGAGAACCACTGGGTTCCACTCATTGGCTCTCTGCAGAGCTGTGAGCTTCAGGGATACATGTGCCTGTGGTTCCACCTGCTATCTCCATTTCAGGGGAAATCGGCTCAGGCCACAGTGCACGCTCCGGGAACCCAGGAGAAGCTGTCAGGGGTCCAAAGCAGTGCAGGCAGCCACAGCCCTCCCTCCGTCCCTGCAGGGGGAGAGCTGACCGCAGGACATCTCCCTTCACAGTGGAAGCAGCTGCAAATGACATCATCTTTTAGTCACATCCTCTTCCTTACAGTTACAGGTCCAGCCCAATCCAGTCTCTCCTTGTAGCCTTGATAAGACATTCCAGAAATTCTCTGAACTCCGTGTTCTCCTGTTGAGATGCTCTCTGTAAGGCACTCCAGTTCCTTCGAGTGGAGGTGAAATTGCCTTTCTCCAACAGGAAAATCTTCTGTTTTTCCTAAATTAGAAAAGTATTTACACCTCATTTGGGGTAGGACAGGTAGTCCCACAAAGCAAAGCAATTTTCTACTAAATGTTATTTACCATTTTCGGTGAGAATTCTGACGTGCTGGGATAAGCACAATTTAAATTTATTCAGAGACCACATTTAACATAAGCAAATTGAAAACATCTAAAAAGATCTCTTGAATATTCCTCTCTTCTGTCAACACGTTCCACCTGGCGCAGCAACCATTCACAATCAATTTTGTGTAACTCACAGATTCAGAGCACGCTCGGCAGTCATTGGGATCTGCTGCCTCTCTGCACATCCGCATCAGCATTGAGTGGTCAGGATTCTCTGCACACCCACGTTCAAGATACGTTACAAAGAGCATTTGTGACCAGCCTTCTAATAGGTAGGGAGAGTGCGGTTTTGAAAGCATACAAAAAAGTTAACTTTTGTGGCAGAAAGCCCCAGGTCCACAGTAACAAGCCATTATTCCAGATGAAATGAGCAGTCCCCATGGAAAGCAGTAACTTCAGCCTTGGGAAATGAAGTTAAAGCAGCGGTAGGAGAAGCACATGTGGTCGGGATGACAGAGGGTCCTGCACCCAGCCTTCCTGCAGACGCCCTGCGGGTCGCCAGGGGCTGCCCTCACGCAAGAGCAGACAGGCCACACCGCTGACACCAGCAAACGCCTGCGGTGTTCACACACCACGCTGTCCAGCTTAACCTTCAAGTTCCAATGCTTCCTTTCAAGGAAGGAAAAGAGAAAACTGTTTTGTTTGTTTGTTTGTTTTTCTTTAAAACATGAACATCAGTAGCACATGTAAAAGAATATTTGAAACAAAGAAGAAAACTAAAGGTAATCTCAATTGAGGTACAATCTTCCAAAGTTTTAAATCCTTTATGTCCCTTCTCATTTGCTTACTTGCTGGATACAAAGGGATACATTATTCATAAGGCCATCAGCAGTCCGTTCCTGCCTTCTGATTCTGAACAGCTGAGTGCAGAATAAGCAGCCTCGATGCACTCCTTTTTAAACCCCAGGGTGCAGACATTGCAGGCATGCTCACTTCCAGTCTGAAGCACCACACAGGATGTAGCCCTCAGCTGTCCAATGTTCAAGGATGGACGGACCAACTAGCAACCAAGTCAGTTTGCATTTAGCATTTTTCTAGACTAAAAGCAGCTGTAAGGGTGCATCTATATCTACTTTTTAAAATTAAAGAAATAAAAGGGGGAATTCCCCAACGGCCCAGTGGTCAGGACTCCACACTTTCACTGCCAAGGGCATGGGTTTGATCCCTAGTCAGGGAACTAAGGTCCTGCAAGCCAGAAGGAAGGAAAGGAAGGAAAGAGAGAGAGAGAAGAAAGAAAATGAAAAAGGGGGTCAATTTGAAGTGTATGTGAGCGTGCGTGCGTGTGTGTGCTCAGTTGTGTCTGACTCTTTGCAACACTATGGATTGTAGCCAACCAGGCTCTGTCCATGGGATTTTCCAAGCAAGAACACTGGAGCAGGTTGACATTTTCCACTCCACAATTCCCAGGGGATCTTCCCAACCCAGGGATGGAACCCATGTCTCTTGAGTCTCCTGCACTGGCAGGCGGGTTCTGTATAATACAGTATAAAATTGCAGGTTTGGGCTGAGACCCCAAGATGAGAAAGAACACAGGCCAACTTGAGGTTCCAGAAAAACATACTGACCTTTAGGATTGGTGCTGAGAAACTGTCACCCTTTCCCCAGCAGCACGCTTCCCACCTGCTAGAGAAGAGACATCTCAATGATATCAAGTATGAGTTTAGAAAATTGCAGGCCACTGGAAATACTCATTTCTGTATTGAGACACTTGCATGACTAAAGTGACTTCCAGAAGTCAGAATGCTGCTCGGCTTCCCCAGCTTTTACCCAGGCACAGAGAAAAGCTAGTTCCACTGGAGAAATTTAAAAGAACAACGACAGATAAAGTTATTTCATGATGGCAATTCATGAGTCATATGTTCTATGCATGATTCATGTAACTGGTAACACAAGTTACAAGTGTTCAGAAAACTTAGCTGTCTCTTGAAATACCTCTCTTATTTTTAAATATAGGTTATTTTTTTTAGATTATAAAAGTGAACTCTTGAGAATTTAGAAAATACACAAAAATGTTTAAATGAAAAAACTTTAAAATACTCTCATTATCCTATCCCTATTTCTTAAAGTCTGAAAGAAAGTGCCCTTTCTCAGAGAGAAAAAAACAATGGCATTCAGATGTTCCAACTATTATCTTTAATGGTGTGATTATGGGTTTTCCCCCTCTGTGTTGCCTGTTTGCGGAAGCGGAGGGCTGTAATTTTGTCTCCCCAGCTCACCACCCCCAGCATCTCAACCACCTGTCCGCACTTTCCGAGAATCAGCCTCCCCATCTGTGAATCTAGTTACATCACGGCCCCCGGGCTCCTTGGGGATGCCGCGTCCTCTGTGCCTCTTCGTGGTCGAAAGTTGGAGCCCCAAGGAGCCAAGAAAGTCAAGTGCATCCCTGTGAATTTGGCAACAGAGCAAAGAGACGTAAGTTTATACTCCTTCTTTCTGGGAGCAGCAGATAACAGCCCCTTCCTCATCTGGGAACTGGGAACAGAGCGAGATAAGAGATAAGCCCTGAAATCAACACCCAGAGGGGGGCCTAGGTGAGGTGGGCGGGGCCTGACAGCGTTGGAGGCCTCCCCAAGGTCCACGTGGCCTTTCTGAGTTTCCCTGTGACTGGCCCACATGCTAAAACTAAATTCGCCTTGTTTACCAAAGCTGGTCGGTTCTGTCATCTGAAAGTCAGTACAATAGTTAATACCTTTACATTGTCTTTAATAACTCGTCATGTCCTTTTCTGAAAAGAAGCACAGACACTTGGGCTTCCCAGGTGGCGCTAGTGGTGAAGAACCCACCTGCCAATGCAGGAGACGCAGGAGACATGGTTTGATCCCTGGGTCGGGAAGATCCCCTGGAGGAGGGCATGCAACCCATTCCAGTATTCTTGCCTGGAGAATCCCACGGACAGAGGAGCCTCGCGGGCCACGGTCCATAAAGTTGCAGAGTCAGACACAACTGAAGCAACTTAGCACACATGTGGGCACGCATACTTGCTTAGGTAAAATTTTCCAGGGACCTAGGACTGTCCTCGTTTACATGTGGGATCTGCATCCACTCTTAGAGGTGCAGAAAAAGCACACTGGTGTTTCCGTTCTGCACCCATGTGGTGCATTTTATCTGTGCTTAAAATAAAAGTAAAAATAACAGTACTGTATTTAAAAGGGAAGGAGAAACACAAAAATGACAGCTGAGAGGCTCTGTGTGTGCATGTATATATGCACTCGTGTGTATATGTGTGTGCTTGCGCATACATCTAAATCCGTGTGTGTGTACACATGTGGTTGTGTGTACAGGTGTGTGCATCTGTGGCTGTGTATATGTGTGTGTGCTTTGGTGTAACCTGTGTACATGTATGGTTGTGTGTGCATGTGTTTATGTGCATGGGTAAATATGTATAATGATATGTGGTTTCTGTACTGTGACTGTGTGCATGTGTGATGTGCATTGTGTGATTTGTGTACATGTGTGATTGTGTGTGCACATGCATTGCCTCTGTGTACATGTGTGTGGTTGTGTTTATATGTGTGTTGCATTGTGCACATTGTGTACATGTGTGTGATTGTGTGAGGAGCTCAGTCCTGCTCCCTGGTGATGGTTAAAGTCATCACCAACTTCTCTTATGTCTAGTGGTGTCCAGCTTTGGGGGTAAGCTGCTGGAGCCATGTCCTTTCCATGTCTGTTTGCCAGCCAAGAGGAGCAGGGATGGGAGGTGTGGTCTAGCCCAGAGAGCCATGCTCTGCTGGCCTTGTCTGGTCCTTATACCTGAATCTCTGTGGGTTGTTCACTCCCCAGGCTGCCTGCCTTCCCCCTGGGTCCGGGGGTCCCTCCTCCTGGGCATTTCCACTGGATCAGGGGGAGGGTCCACAGAGCCCACCGTGCACACATGACCCTCCTCACCACCAGCCGCAGCTCTTGTTACACCTTCTGGACATTGGACCCAGCTGGGTGGGTCAGGTGCCCCCTTTCGGAGACTCCAGATAAGCTGGTTTCAGGCACAGGAGCTGAGAATGCCACCCAGAATCAAGCTGCTGAGACCACCTGTGTCATGTGCACATCACTTCAAAGAAAAACACCTGCCTGTAGACACAGAGAATGAAGCAGCTGAGCCAAAAACGTGGAGAAGAGCCTCGGGCCCCACAGAGCAGGGCTTTCCAGAATGAGAGGACCAGGAATGAGACTGCTGCCTCATCTGTGAATTTAAACAGCAACAACTTCCAAGTCCCTCTCTGGGTTCCGATTTTGAGCCAAGCTTCACCTTTTTGAAGCATCTTCTTCCAGCTGAAATCTACCTTTGGGCTCCCATCTGAGATGCCAAGCCCAGAATGTTGTCCTGGGCATTCCTGCGTCACCAAGGCCACCTGCACAGACTCTTGGAAGTCACCCTGTGGGTCTCAGTTTCTGAATTGGGGGACCTTGAATGTGCTGTCCTGGTTCGAATTTTTACTTTCTCAAGGGAAAATAGAGGATAGATTTTGGACAGAGGAGTGTAAGAAGGTTCAAGAGATTTCAGGGTTGAACGAGGAAATAGACATGACCACCAGGTGGCAGTAGCCCACACAGACTCTGCTTGGGCAGGTCTCCACCGGGGAGTCCCTGGGGTTGGGACCACTCTGAGGCTCCTGTGCCCGAAACCACAACTTGGAAGAGGAAGAGGGCAAGGAAACTCCACCAGGGAGACAGGGTTTACGTGGTAGGTGACATCTCCAGGCAGAGAACTCCAAAGGGTGCAGCAGCTTGGGGTCTTTATAGCTGCTGGAAGCTTTATCTTATCTCTAGTGAGAAGATGTTAAGCACAGTTTCTCAGGGTACGCAAAGCAAGTACGTTCTAAATAGCCAAAAATCTGCTTACTGGGGCTATGTTTAAAACAACTGGGTGTATAAACATTTAAGTTTGGTTCCAGCAGGCTTCTAAGCTAACACATCTCAGCTGCTGTGAAGAAATGAACAAGCTGGGGCCAACATACCAAGGCCTCCTGTGGCTCAGTCCTGTAACAAGGAGGCAGGGGATTCTGCAAAAAAGAAGGTTGGTGAGTCATACACATTTCATTCTTTTAAAAAGAAAAGCCAGTAATTAGTGAAAAACAAAGTATTATGGAGCTTCTAATTAAATGACGGAATGAATTCTGATTCTGCAAACTCCCTGGGTGGAGTGAACTTCATTATCAGCCAACTTTGTTGTTCAGTCATGTCCGATTCTTTGTAACCCTATGGGCTGCAGCATACCAGGCTTCCCTGTCTATTACCATCTCCCAGAGTTTGCTCAAACTCATGTCCATTGAGTCATGATGCTGTCCAACCATCTCATTCTCTGTCGCCCCCTTCTCCTATCATCTATATTTATCTCCTTTGAAGAAAAAAGACTTACATTTAAAACATTTGACCCAAAAATGGTTCCTTTAAAACTCTATACAGGAGTTTCTTTAAAAGCATCATGTGTGAACATGTTTCTTTTCATAATTCAGAGTGTAAGATTTTGATGTAGACTGCACTGTGTCAGTTACTTCCCAGATGTCTAGATTTCCCATCTTTTTGTCAGGAAGGAATAAGACACCATCACCCCCACATATATGCATTCCAAGGGACATTTGCTTAGGCATCGTAATTTGCAGTGATGTGTTATTAAATAATAAAAGGGAAACGAATATTGTTTTGTTGAGCCATTTCACAAAGGTGAGAATATTCAAGTCAAGTGAAAGATAACATCTAAAAGCTTCACCTGAAAATATTGTCATGTGGAATATGATTGGGGAGTGACCCAGTTATTGGTTGGGGAGTGATCCAACATCCATTCTTCCTTTATTCTTTGCTAGCAAAGCCCCAATTTCATCTGGGTATCCAGCCCTCCCCTAGAGGTTCATGGAGACTGACAATATCCCCTCACTGGTAGACCTATTTCTGGCATCAAGACTGGCATTAGAATGGACATGTGACTTCATTCCAGCCAGAGAGAGTTGAGTTGAGCCCCACATCCCTGGGACCATGCCCTCCCATTGCTTCCAGGATTTTGCTCTATCAGTTATTCCCACAATAAATTTCACACTCTTTCTTGTCAAAATCTTTTACGGAATTCCCAAATATGAAACAGATTCTTTTTAGTGTATACATGTTTTATACATTCATATTTAAATTATTGAGTCATGTTAATTGAGTAAAGAAGAGGAAAAGCTTACTTGAGGTTGGTTATAAAATTGTGGGCTTCCCTGGTGTCTCAGACAGTAAAGAATCTGCCTGCCAATGCAGAAGTTGCAGGAGCTGTGGGTTTGCTCTCTGGCTCAGGAAGATCCCCTGAAGGAGGAAATGGCAACCCACTCCAGTATTCTTGCCGGGAGAATCGCATGGATAGAGGATCTTGGCAGGTTATAGTCCATGGGGTTGAAAAGAGTTGGACATGACTAAGAAAGTAACACAATAAATTATAAAATTGCAGCGCTGGTATTTCTACAGCTACAGACTTATTGTAAGTCATAAAGCTTAAGCCCCAAGGTCCTTCATCTGCACAGTGATCTCTTCCTTGAGTCTTTTCTTAAAGCACTTTTTAACTGGATGCTCTATTTTCCTGAAGATTTCCCTGCATGTCTCTTTGGCAGAGATTGGTCATATGTCATTGTGGTGCTGGAGAAGACTCTTGAAAGTCCCTTGGACTGCAAGGAGATCCAACCAGTCCATCCTAAAGGAAATCAGTCCTGAATATTCATTGGAAGGACTGATGTTGAAGCTGAAACTCCAATACTTTGGCCACATGAAACGAAGAGCTGACTCATTTGAAAAGACCTTGATGCTGGGAAAGATTGAAGGCGGGAGGAGAAGGGGATGACAGAGGATGAGATGGTTGGATGGCATCACCAACTCAATGGACATGAATTTGAGTAAACTCCAGGAGTTGGTGATGGACAGGGAGGCCTGGCGTACTGCAGTCCACGGGGTCGCAAAGAGTTGGACACAACTGAGTGACTGAACTGGACTGAACTGACAAAGAGAATAGAATCTGACTGAGTGACTCAGACAAACCAACATTCCCCCCGGATCCTGACGCTTAGATAAACTCTACCTGGAACAGATGGGTTCACAAAACAATGTGAGTCCATGGACAAAAATCCATGTTCCGTTAATGGAGAAGAACAATGCAATCTGATTCCCACCCTCACTGTGATAAAAGCTTTTCAAAACAGCCCCTTCAGTGTGGTTCTGGTAAGCGAAACTTTGGTTACCTCAATTTAGTTAAATAACTTCAGTTATTTAATAACTCCAACACCAACAGCTCAAGTTTCTATGACCATGGTATATTAACTACAAGTGATTGCAAAATGCACAAACTTCACAGCTAGCTCTTCAGGGCGTCACATAAGCACCAGGTGTGCACAGTAACCAGTGACCATCACGTCTGCTGTGGCCACTCCGAGGAACAGGGGTGGATTGCCCCAGAGCGTGGTTTGGATGTTGAGATCAGTGACGCCATGCACACACCAAGAAGGCATGCTTGACATTGACATAATCAGAGCATTCCAGGGAGTACAGGGTGGGTCTTCTAAGCTATATAGTTTGAAAATGACTTGAGAGCAGGAGGAAGGAGATGGGCTCAGGGTTTGTTGTGCTGGGGTAGGGGTCAGGGAGAGTGGCTAGGGTGACATCTCCTGCACATGGCAGAGACTTGCATGGTTTGAATCTCCCAGCAGTTCCACAAGAGGGAGGGCCCAGACTTTCTTATCACTTGCCCAGACATGGGGCACCAGGGCAGCAGGCAGCGGTGAGGCTTAAAAGATGTCAGTAGTCAAACATCAAAAAATGGACTCAGAGCCTCCTTTACAAAGTCACTTCTTTCAGAGTCTGTTGGTGACTGGTCCCTATGGGGTTATTCAGTGCCCAACACCGACTCAATGGACATGAATTTAAGCAAACTCCAGGAGATAGTGAAAAGCCAGGGAAGCCTGGTGCGCTGCAGTCCGTGGGGTCATCAACTCTGACATGACTTAGAGACTGAACAACAACAACCACAACCACAACCTCCCTTTGACAGCAGAGTGTGTCATTGTATCACCTCCTTGTCTCCCATGCTAAACCCACACGACATTTCACAAGAACAGATAGTCAAAAGAGGACACCGGTCACCAAAAAGAAAGGCGCATATCAAAGAAATAAAAAGTGATGATATGGGAAGTGAAAGTGAATCTGTGTGAATGGAGTTAGAGAAGTGCCTGAAGAGGCTGAGGTAGGGGATAACGGGGAGTCTGGGATTAGCAGATGCAAACTCTTACACGTCGCATGGATAAACAGGGTCCTATGTACAGCACAGGGAACCCTGATATCTTATGATGAATCATGGAAAAGCATATGAAAAGGAATGCAATACATGGCTAACTGAGTCACCTTCCTGTACAGCAGAAGTGAGCACAACATTGTAAATCAACTTTACTTTAATAAAAAATCTAAAAAGAAACAGCTGACTCTGGGATGAGTGACCCTGCCGCCTTTCGAGAAGTTTCAGACACGCTGACAGAGGAGCTCAGGGAAGATGGGCTTATTGACACAACAGAGGAAAATGGTTGTGATGAAAAAGATGAAGCCAGCCCAGAGGAAGTAAATGCCAGCAAAAAATGTAACATTTAATGAACTATTGGAGATAATTCATAAGCATTGAGCATACAAAGAACAAAATGCTGGAAGCTGATCCAAGCTTTGGAAGGATTGCAGCAATTCACCACACCATGGAAAGATGTCCACGGCTTATCCTGAGTCTCATGACAAGAAGATGAGCACTGTTCAGGCTATTCTTGATAAGGTTTCTACAAAGACACAAAGCACTTTATCAGCACTTCTGAGGTGTTCAATGACAGTGTCCTAAATAACACTAGTTTTATTATTTCTTTCATTTCTTTATACTTATAACTGATGATGTTTTTCATAGCTCAAGAAAAATGTATGAAGGTTGTGAAACAATCCTAATTTTCCCATTCGTTATGAAGATCATTTTAAATTGTTTGAATCTACACAATCATTCTTATGGTACCTCAATGCCACAAAAATCACAGAGTATCTGCACTAATTTGACATGACTGGTCTGCAGGATTTGACTCTTGTGATCAGTCCTACCTTTGTAAACCACAGTCCTCCCTGCATTTCCAGGACCCACTATCTCCAGAGTCCTCCTGTCCCCACCTTCCCCAGGTTCTTCGGCTTCTCTTCCTTTGCCTGTCTTTTGGGGATTTGTGACCCACTTTCCATGCCCTTCCAGTTCTGGTCCTTGTAAAAGTTACAGCTTCTCTGGTCTTAGGTGGTGATGATGGCACTAAGCTGGTAGTGAAGGAAGGGGGATCTTATAAAATGATAGGGAGGAATTTCCAGGGGAAAAGCAGGTGGGCAGGGTATCCCCTTTATTTCACAATCTGAATTTAGGACAGCCTACAGAGCCCACTAATTTTATCAGTAGGAAATGTCCTTCATTCTTTTACAAATAGCTAATGAATTATACTATGTATCTGGTTCTATGTGCTGGAACATTATGTAATAACAGATAGTACAAAGCAACACTAAGGATTTTAACTGGGCGCCTCTGAGGGTGCTACCCAACTCCCTGCCACTTAACCTATTAAGTATCCCAGTGGAGGAAATATTACAGAGTAGCTTCATGAGGAAGATACTATATTATAGGCAAGAGGGTCTTTGGCTACACAACCCACACCACAAAATGTTGCCAACTGGGACAGGAAGTGCTACAAATCAGGATAGAGCAAACTAAACATTTTGAGATTACCTTTGCAGATGAGTCTTGCTTTATGAAACTGAAATATCTCTGGAAAGCCTTGGGTAAACCAGGTTCTTTAATTCCTTACATTAGTGGAGTGAGTTCAGAGAAGGCAATGGCACCCCACTCCAGTACTCTTGCCTGGAAAATCCCATGGACACAGGAGCCTGGTAGGCTGCAGTCACTGGGGTCGTGAAGAGTCGGACACAACTGAGCAACTTCACTTTCACTTTTCACTTTCATGCGTTGGAGAAGGAAATGGCAACCCACTCCAGTGTTCTTGCCTGGAGAATCCCAGGGACTGGGGAGCCTGGTGGTCTGCTGTCTATGGGGTCACACAGAGTCGGACACGACTGATGTGACTTGGTGGCGGCAGCAGCAGTGGAGTGAGTTATTGTTTGTAACAAATGCTGCATAGGTTGTCAATAGGTGTTTTCCTGACAAGGCTGAATGCCAAGAGGAGTCACTCTCATTCCTATAGAAGGGGAGAGCAATCTACAGCTCAGAGAGGCTCATTGACTTTAGGTGATGGAGCCATGCTTAAAATAACAGAGATCTGATCTATTTTTAAAGTGAACGTATGTTAGTTTACTCAGTCCTGTGGGACTCTTTGCGACCCCATGGACTGTGGCCTGCCAGGCTCCTCTGTGCATGGGATTATCGTGGCAAGAATACTGAAAAGAATGAAAAGACTCTACTGTGATTGCTTTTGGAGAGCTAAGAATTCTCTTAAACGTGTAAGCTTCCAGTTTACCCTGTGGGCAATGCTGCACTTTCACAAATCAGATTAGTAGAGTAATACCCACATGGACTAAGCTGGTACTAAACCTAGTTCTAAATAAAGCTGAAATTTGGTGAGTTACATGATCATGCTGGGCAAATGTGCCAGCTCCTATCATGTTTAGAACCCTGTGTTCTGAGGTGCTCAAGTTCACACTGAGGAATTTGCTAAACAGATCCCTGGCCAGGGATCAGAGCAGTGATTTTCTGAATCCTTAAATCCTTCCCAACAGAAGTGGCCAAACACACAGCCCGAGCTCAGAGTCCCTAAACTTCTGGAGTGTCAGTCTTGGAGTTCCGTACTACTGTTTGAACTCACGGGCTTTCCCAGAGGAGCAGGCTATTTATTTTATTTACAAGTTAAACGGAATGAAAACGTATGCACTTTGCATTAGGCAGCAATCAGGACTAAAAATAACTGATTCCGGCGAGTTTCCTATGGAAAATATAAGACAGACGTGGTCAGTCTGCCTTCCAAGAGGGTTGGGTGGGTCCGGGCCTGAGCCAGGGCGGGTGTGCAGGGGACCGCCCCCCCACCCAGGGGGCGGGGGTCGACGCGGGGGTCGGTCGGTGCAAGTTTGCAGCGGTGATCCGGGGCAGGGTGGGGAGGGGGACTATATCAGAGTGCATGCCACAGGTTTGGGGGAGACGGCTATCGCACGGGCCTAGTGTTTGTGGGCTGCACTCAATGACAGCAAGGGCAGGAGAAGGGAAGAAGGAAAGGAGGGGATGCGTATGGAGGGGAAGCAGAAGGTGAAAGTCGAGAAAGAAAGGCAAGGGAGCCAGAGAGCAGCGGAGGCCCAGGAGCGCGAGCAGGCAGCGGGAGGCGCGCGCGGGCGGTCCTCCGGCCGGCAGGGGGCGCGCGCGGGGGTCCCCGCCCCGCCCCACCGCCCGCCCACCCGCGCCTGCGCCGTCGCGCCGC
>SJXQ01003766.1:269919-281690 GCA_006408695.1 Aepyceros melampus
CCGGCGCTGTCGGGCGGCCAGGCCCGCCGGCGCAAGCAGCCCCCCAGGCCGGCCGACTTCAAGCTGCAGGTCATCATCATCGGCTCCCGCGGCGTGGGCAAGACCAGCCTGATGGAGCGCTTCACCGACGATACTTTCTGCGAGGCCTGCAAGTCCACCGTGGGTAAGGCGGGCCAGGGGCGGCCCCGGGGGCCCCTGCATCCCCGGACCGGACGGAGCCCCCGCCCTGGCCGTCTCGAGGCCGGGGATGCACGGGGCCCGTCCGGCCGGGGACGGTGTGAGCATCTCTCCACGGGAGCACCTACCCCACCAAGTCCTCATCAAGAAGAAGGGGGGGCAGGCGGGCAGCGTGGTGGACACGAGCTGTGCCCTGGCTGGATGGCCGGAGTGGTCCCCTCTGGAGAATTTTGATGCCTTAGCTTTGCCTTCCTAGGAGGAGGGGCATTTCCACTGTCCACGCGACTTGTCTTTCTAATTTTGAACTCAATTTTCTGTTGTGCTGAAATAATGGGAATTTTAAATCCTCTGTGGAGGAGAATCTGTGGTTAATATTCGGAGTAAGACTAAGAAGTTTCTTCTTTTAACTATAAATGTGGGCAGAAGGACTTCTGTGTTTTTCTGTGACTTCAGATAACCTAGGGGACCCGCAAGTGGGAAGGGCACCTCCCCCGCCCCGCCCCCCGCACTGCCAGGTGGGGAAAGGGGGCAGCCAGGTAACTACTGGAACTCCCTGGGCCTGGAAGTAGCCTGTACTCAGAATGTAAAATTGAAACTGCAGGGAAGTTTTCTGGCCTTGGCTTTGAGGTCTGTCTGGTCAGTGTGTAACAGTTGTTTCTCTGGAAAACCCCTTAAGAGCTGTCAAAGATAGGGGAACCCCGCAAATGAGATAGTTGTTTGAGCGCAGGATCAATCACCTTCAGTAAAGAGTAGGTGGGGGGGGGAGGATTCCCCTCGAGGAGATCCAAGAAATAATACATAGTATATAAACATGAAATTCAGAACTGAAACATTCATTCCACACAACACCACTTGTGTATTTAGATAGTTCCAAGGTGATACAACTTGGAGATTAATTGGCCTTGTTGTCCTGTTACAGAAGACTCCTCCATTTGAAATGACTTATTGAAAGATTAATCTTACATTTTTCATGTTATCGTTTTGTTTGTGAGAACTTGTTTCCTTTCATACTTTTTAATAACATATCATTTTGGATGTATTTGTGCTCTCTGTACCCTCTTTGTTGTTAAGATCTTGGCCTTGAAACCATGAGATTAAAGTTCAGTGGTGTAGCTTAGACCTGTTTCAAATATCCAGTTTTGGATCATATGAAGTATGTGAGGTTATTCAACCATCAAAAGAGGGTTTGTGCTGTTAATTTTAGTACCTGGCGTAAGTAAAATAGAACTAAAAGTAATTCAGAATTATCCATCTTTTATGGCTCAATACTTAAAAATATACAAAAATGAAGAATAACACAGTTGTACCATGTGATGTAGAAACCAGCACAGGCCTTCTGGGTGGATAACAGCGTTTGGTGGATGGAGAGTGAGACGGAGGGTGAAGATGTGCTGTAGAGCAGGGCAGAGGGAAGGGGGGAGGGGTCTCCTAAGCTGGGGCCACATGCAGCAGCACCCGCACATCGTTAGGGGGCTTTGGGCGAATGCTTCAAGATCTGGGCTGCCATGAAGCATGGAGGGTGGACCTTCTGTATCAGCTGGAGCCGTGAAGCACTCTGGGCATGGCCCTGGCAGGGAGGCAGTTTCTTCGGGTACTTGGGAATCAAGAGGGGACCAGGCAGTCAGTTTCTTTGTCCCCTTAACAAACAAACATAAATGCACATGTATACACGCTTCCCCACACCCCTGCTGCTGGGGTCCCTTGTGCCCTTTGACTTTATCTCGCTTGTTTTTGTTTCCTCCATACATAGCCTGTAGTCCTTGGCTTGATAAGGGTTTATTTGTGGGAAGTTCAGAAAAGGATGATAACTTCTGGTCTGACCCAGACTGTGAGAACACTTTGAGGAAGTTAACTAAACCCCCTTTCTTCTCTGCCTCTCAGTCGCTTCTCCCTTCCACGTATCAGATCACTTATTGAGCACCTACTGTGCGCAAATGCTGTGCTACCCATGGGGGCCTCAGTGGTGAGGACAGTCTCTGTCTAGATTGAGGGGTGGGGAAGGGGGGTCCTGGGGATGCCCAAGGGTGACTAGGGCAACGTGGAGATGTGTGCAGACCATCTGGGGAGCGCAGGGAAAGCCCCCTAGTCTGGGTGGAGTAGGGGCTGGTCAAGGCCTTCCTCCATGCTGGAATGCTGTAGAGATAAGTTCATTCCTTGAGTTCCTTAGAAAAGCAAGTGTACATGCAGCGCTGGGTGAGGTGTAGCTGGGGTTGCCTCACCTGAGTGTCCCCACCTGAGCAGGTGGCTCGCAGGGTCCCTCTGAGGCGCATTGTTGAGTTCCTTCTCCACAGACCCTGCACAGATCCTATTCCAGCCTCACCCTGTCCAGCTGCAGAGTCTGGAAAAGAGCACCCACCTTATGCAGGTGATGCTGACCCAGGAGGGTCACTCAGGTGATGCCCCCAGCCAACCTCAGACTGGAAGCAGCCCCTCCAGTGAGCATTTGATAAAGCCAGGCAGGCTCACCGGACTCTCTGTGAAGAAGCATAGCAGGAACCCTGAGGGATTTGAGATAATAAGCCTATTTTATCAAATTACAACTGAACAAACTGTTGGTTCTGTTGTTGTTGTATTACTGATCAAACCAGAAGTTGTTTTGGTTTAAAAGACATGCGGAACTCACCAGGGTATGAAACTGAAAAGACTTTTAATAATTGACCTATTTAGTGAAAATTGTCCAGGTGGAATATTACTTTCAAATGGGATTTCATATTCATGGAATTGAGTTAGTCTGATGTGGCTAGCATGGTTTGACAGATACAGCTTTTTGAAGTTTGAGAAACAGGAGAGAAAAAAAAAAAAACCTGGTTGGCTGTAGAAATTCACAACTCTCTAAATACCACGTCGACCTGTGTTTCTTATATAACTGTTGGAAGCTCGCTGTTAATTTGTTTGGATCAAAATGTTTTTACCAGGCAGCAGCCCTTACCGCACTCCCAGCAACTTATATTTCTAGAAAAGCATTCTAAAAAACCTAGTCTCTTGATTGAAGCTTTTCCATGAACTAGTCTGTGATTTTGGATAAGTAATTTATTTTGTCTTTGTGTGTAAACGGTTACATTCTGTTAGTGGCAGCTACAGTTTCTTGAGCGCATACTGTGTACTAGCAAAAGTATACTCTTTCTAAACCTCACAACAGTCCTGAAAGTTTCCCCATTTTACAGATGAGGAAGCAGAGTCCCAGAGGGTAGACAGCTCGCCCACAGTGGCCCAGCAGTGAGCGAGCCGTCAGGGCCAGGGCTGCAAGAGAGTTCCTTCTGTCTGTCTGTTCCTTAGCTTACTTTGGGATTTAAGTTCACTTTACTCTGAAAATATGGATGAAACTCTTTTCCTGCTTGTCTAATTTGGCCCCGCAACAGCCCTGTGAAGGTGGAGAGGGATGCCATCAATGGTAGCACTGAAATTGATTCTCTGTAACAGTGCCCCCATTATTTGTCACTTACCTCTGGGAGTGATGCTTTAAAAGGTTCATTTCTAAATATTTAATCATTCAACTATCTGAAACTTTTAAAAATATTTACTAAAATACATTTAAATACAGGAAAAGGAGGAATAAGACCGTTTGGACCAGAGTATCAGTCTCCCGAACAGTGAAGTTCCTTCCAGAGTACCAGAGGCCAACATAGGATTGCCAATTCTTTTATTATTTTGCCACGTAAGGACATTTTTTTAACAATCCACTAGCACCAACTTTTCAAAAAACAGCAAACAAAAAAAGATAACATGAGGTAGACCCCCAAAATATTTGGAAAGAATTTAAAATATCAGAATATCAGAATTTGAAAAGTTCTTTGAACTCACTTTGAGGTCCTCACGACTCTGTCAATGTTTTTCTCATTTTGCAGCAGTAGCTTAACTTCACAGCCTGGCCCTGAGAGTAAGCGGTCTTGGATGATAAGAGTGCTCGGTGGGCCGTTTGTACTCAGTCGGGTGCCGGGGTCTCAGTTCTCAAGCCCATCCCTTCAGGCTCTGTGTTCACTGTTCCCAAGGCAGGGGAGCCTGGTGGTGCAGGTGACTGATTCATCCAGCCCCACAGTAGAGCCAGAAACAGAACCAGCAGGTCCAAGGGGCGGGTGGCCATAAACCCCTGCAGGAGTGGCTGTCTGTGGGTTGACCTTGAAGTCAGCAGGCAGGAGCCAGGAGATCTCACCACTAGGGTCTACTCTGCTTTGCCTACACACAGTGAGTGGAACCACTGGCAAGGGAAATTGCTTGTACTTTATTCTGGAAATTTAGGTCAGAGATTTTTGTTCAGAAACCCAGAATGAACATTTCATACTGGATTAAAATTCTTAGCTGTGTGTTTTGTGTTGCTCTTCTGTGATCCTGGGCAGTCTTTGAAGCCATGGCTGAGCTGCCCGACTATTTCACTTACAAGGGAATTAGGGAGAATTGTCCCGAATTCCCACTCCGAAGCCCAGACCTTCCAGCGTCAGCCCCTCCCCTGCCGGGCTGACGTAACAGGATGACTCAGGGAGACGGGAGTGGGCGAGGAGCGCCAGTTTTTATGCCAGCCTCTGCTGTGCACTGTGCGGTTTGGCTTATTTAATGAACGTAGAGCGTGCTGATAGGCTTGTGCAAAACGCATTTGTGGAATAAAGGAGCTGTCTTTCCCAGAAAGTGTGGAAAGTTGGCGATCGGGTTGTTGGGGCTGATAAAAATCTATTTAAAGACCTGGCTTACATGCATTTGGCCTTTCTTTCACCATGGAGCTCTTTCTGGAGAAGAAAGGTCTGCCTCTGTAGGATGAGGGGGACCCGGAACCTTCAGGTCTGCCTCCTCTGCAGCTGTGGGGTGCAGGGACGGCCTTCAGAAGGCAGCCTGAGTTCCTTAGACTGCTGGTAGGGCCAGAGCTTTCTCCAGCCTCACGTGCCAGGAGCAGCCTTCTAATTAAGCATTTGGTTGAATCTGCAAAGAAAACTTAGCTTTATACCCATTCAGCAAGTATTTTCTGAGGGGCAGTGTTTATTTGTGTGAGACTCCATCCCACTGGCCTATCATGGGCCGGAAGCCCACCTGCCTGCCTGGCTGGTCCCTGCAGAAGGGGGGGCGAGTGGTGGAGACGCCCTGATGAATATTGGGGCCCACGTGCTCCGTGACCTCGATTCCCTGCCTCCCCCCCGCCCCCACCTCGCCTGTGAAGTTCGTGTGCGGCGTGTCTGTTCCAGCCGGCTGCAGGGCCATCTCCTGTGTGTGTGCAGGTGAGGGACGCAGATGGTCTTTGTTTGCTAGGATACAGACCACCCAGTCTGGACTGCGGAGGCGGGTCTTGTTAGACTCAGGACAGACGCTGGATATCCTCAGGCCTGCGAGCATTGTTTAATGACATGCAATCATTTAAACTATTCTAGTAGCACCTGTTTCTGAGGCGATCCAAGTATTTTACAGTTAATTACTTTGTTCCTTTGAGTTCTCATAGCTCTGCTTAAGTAGGAGAAGACCCATGATATTAAACTGTGTTTCAGGGCCCCTCCGGGGCAATACGGGAGGGTGGTCTGCCTTGCCTGCCCTTTGTAGGATGCTCTCCTGGGGGAATGCGTCTGTGCTCTCCCCCAAAAGACAGTGGTCAGGTGGAAAGCTGGCCTCATGGTCAAGAGACCGCTTTCTGATAGTAAACGTTCCTCCATCTGGGTGACCTTGGCACATTTCTTAGTTTACTTTCTCACTGTCAACTCAGTGGAAATGCAGGGAAGCCTCCATCAGGGGAAAGATTACGTCCAGGATGGGGTGACACTGTGAAAGATAAATGTCCTTGGGAGAAAGGCCAGCCTGTGATCTCAAGATAGTTCTTATAAATTGGCAGTAACAGTTAATAACAATTTGTCACCACTGCTTGAACTGAGACTTGACTTCAAAAGTGTGAAATCCTACAGCCTCCAGAACCTGTTTTGTTGTTGGTTATTTGCTGAGTGGTGTCCGACTCTTTTGGAACCCCATGGACTGCAGTATCTGAACGAAGTCAACTAAAATCATACTCTCACACCAACTCCAAGTCCTTGTTGGTGGGGGGGGTAGGGGGGGCGGCGAGGGGGGACAAACATTCACCTGTATCCTAGGCATGGGCTACTGGTCAGTTCTGCTTTTATGAAACTTCGTGTTGGAAGGGGATATGAAGAAAGAAACTTATGTTTATTTTTGCTGTATTCATTTTTGTGACTTTGTATGCCTCAGCAAAAAGTAACACAGTAATGTTGTTTTGAATATGTTTTGCCTGCCGGGGGCCCTCCAAGCCTTATCCGCTCTGAGGACGACAGTTCTCTATGCTCTTGCTGAGATAATGAAACATGAGCACAGAGGCAGCAGGACCGGGTGGAGCTCTGTTCTTGAAGAACTCGTTGGTGGTGGCCTTGGGTCGCTTGCAGAAGATTTCACACTTTTCCCTGTTTCCACACGTTTGACTTTTTTAACAACCTTTGGTTGTGAACAGTGTTAATAAATTTGAACCTAGGTTCTGCCGCTCAGCTAGAAGTGATCTGACCTTGGTCTCTGTTCTGTGAGGGTAGCATCTCCTGAAGGAGCCCACACATTGCATATCAGGCTCAGGGCATCTGATAGACACTGTCATCATTATTAAAGGGAATTAAGATCAAGAAAGGCTTGAATAGTCGTATCTATACAACAGAGGGATTACAGCCTGTGACCTGTGTCCTTCCTGGTGGAAATATTTTTAGGAAGACTTAGACCCCTGTCACCCAGCAGGACATTCCCTTAGTGGATCCCTTCCAGTCTCAGTGACTGAGTGAACGGTTACTGTAATAATCCCCTGGGGGTGAGGGTGGCGTGTGTAATGGAGAGGACCTGCCCCTCCTCTAAGGATGTTCCACCAGTAACGGGTTGTAAGGGCTCCCCTGGTGGCTCAGTGGTAAAGAATCCACCTGCTGATTCAGGAGACGTGGTTTCAAGGGTCGGGAAGATCCCCTTGAGGAGGAACTGGCAAGCCATTCCAGTATTCTCACCTGGGAAACCCCGTGGACAGAGAGCCTGGTGGGCTACAGTCCATGGGGTTGCAAAAGAGGCAGACACAACTTAGGGACTAAACAACCGCAAGCTGGAATTGTAGGAGAAATTAAATGCTCAGGCTCCAGGGGGATGCGCATGCCAGGCACCCTGAATCCTACTGCTCTGCCCACCAGACGGGCTCACGACAGAGCACCCACACTTCCTTCCTACGATTTAAATATGTGTGTGCTCGTTTCCTCATCAGGCCTGAGTGACCTCCTGTTTCCTCCTCTTTAGTCACCCTTTCTCCACACACACCCAGCGTCTGATGGAGGAGAGGGGCCAGACTCCATCAGGTTTACTGGACTGCTGCTCTGTGCCACGCAGCGTTCTAGGCTCCAGAGGCCAGAGGTGACTGTCCTGAGAAGGCACCTGTTCCTGTCCCCTGGGGGAGACCAGCGGCGCCATGGGGCAGGGCTGGAGGGAGGGGGGAAGGTGAGCTGTCGGGAGGCACAGAAGGGAACCCCTGGACCTGAAAAGGCTTTTGGGCAGATGGGGAGGTTCTCCAGGAGAGGAGAACAGAGAGGGCGTTTCACCAAGTGCCTGTCGGTTTAGGTCTGGATGTCTCAGGTCTTCAGGGCAGGACTGTCTCCATCACCCGACAGAGTAGTAGCTGCTTGCTTCCCCGGATGGTCAGGACACTGTAGAAAGTGGGTTTTCAATAAAAGCTGCCACTTTTTTTGTCCCTTATCTGTTTATAAACATTGGTCCTGGGCCCCCCTGCTCAGTCAGGAGACTCTGTGCTGACTTTTCCCAAAACTAATCCCCTCCTTGACGTGGTTGGTGACTTGCTACCTTTTTTCAGGATCATTATAATTTCTGTGACCTGCAAATGTTAACAGTGGACACTAAGAGATATTTTTTTATCTAATGTAAAAAAGCTTTTTTAAAATGTGTAGTTGTATACTTTGATGTAAGGATTTGTTTCTGAGCCATAGGTTGGAGTAAGTTTCCAGCCATCACCAGCTAACCTGGCGGCTCTTACTATATGGTAAAAGATTCGTTTAAGAGCAAGCACCATTTTAATGAGCTGTTTCCTTTTGTGGAATTTTAGATTTAGCCACTGGATATTTTTCTGTTGTTGTTGTTATTGATGTTTTTAACCTACTCACTAAAACTAGGTAGTTTGGGCTAAACACATTCTTCATCCTGTTTGCTGTTCGTTCATCTTTGTTTAACAGTGTATTTATAATCACACGATAACATTACCACTTATTCCTACTTTTGACTATTAATACCCTTTCCTTTGTTTTTATTCATTAAACTTCGTGGCTACAAAATAGCTGTAGTGCAGGACTGCTAAAGTCAGAAGGTTGTTTAAGTTGGTTGAAGAAAAAAGACTTGACATGATCAGACTGAGAGCGGTTCTTAGCGGAGAAAACAGCCTAATCAAAACAAAAGTTATTTGTGCTGTGTCTAGAGATTCTTGTAGTTAACTTGAAGCAGAGCTCACAAGAGAAGTATCTGCTAGTTCTTTTCAGTAAAATGCGGCAGCCACTGCAACAAGTCGTAACCGAAGTGGCAGCCCCCTTAAGTAAAACTTAAAAAAAAACAAACTAGAAACAAAACAGAATAATGGCCATGATACAGTGTGAATTAGATTTGTAAATCACATGGTGAGGCCCTAGCTTTATGCTGATATCAGGAAGACGGGGTTTTGTCTGAGTTGTGCCTTTTCAAAATCAGAGCATAGCACATAGGTGCAGGCTGGTTTCTGTGCCACGTAGAGTATCGTGTTCAGCTCTGCCCTTCCCTGTGACTAAATCACAAAGGATTCGGCTTGGTCTCTGCTTGAGGATGTTGGTCGTGTACAGACACGCTTCCTGTTCCAAGGTTGTCTGAGAGTCGTCTGACTCGGGAAAAGCAAAGCTGTTCCAGAACTGAAAGTGAAATTGGCTTCCCCAACATTTGCATGAGCTTTGAGATCAGGGCTGAGAGAAAGAGTAAGCAGCAGGGTGCCGTGGCCTCTTCTCCAGCCGTGACTTTTGTATTCCTGCCACGTTTCTCTGTTGTACAGACCTCGTCCCACCCAGGCTTGTAAACACATCTTCTGGTTGCATTGATGTCTGCAGCATGTTGCTAATTATAAAAGTCAGTCACACGCCTTGCCTGTCACCTCAGGGACATCATCTGACTTTGAAGAGCTATGTCGTGCCCCCTCCATCCTCCACCTCACAGCACCGGGACCCTGGATCCATAAAGCAGCCAGAAAATATTAATAGTTCCCATAGAGATTAGGTTTCCACTTCCCACATTTAGCTGGCATTATTTTTTTTAGCTGTTTTTTTTTTTCCTTAGTTGTGAGAATTGTGTAAAAAATACTGTTTTATGTTATTTCACAAATGTTGTGAAATTTGTATTAAAGTATCGAAGTTTTCTGTAACTGACAAAGAGATAAGAAAATATCCACAGGTGAAACTTTGCTTTAAAAAATTATCTGGAGCCTTAAGGGCTGAACTGGAGAGGGATGGGGATTTGTCATGGTTTGCTTGCTACTATTAAAGTAATTTAAAAAATGAAATTAATTTGTATGAGTAAAATTTTTCAAAAAGAATTCCTCTTCCACACTATTGACAATATAATAAAGTCACTTTTGTGCATGCTAAAGAATTTATTATGATAATTTCTTAATTCAGACTATGGCTGTTTGAAATCAAGATTGAGTTTCCAGTGCTCCACGTAAGAATTTCCCCCCAAGATAGTATGTGTATAAAGCCATTGTTTGTGTAATGATTCATTGTGATTTTTAAGTGGATTTTAAGCTGCACCTCTAGTAGTATTAAACTCTATTATGAATAGCAAGTGCTTCATCTCCAGTTCAGGGTAGAACCTAACATACACTATACTTGTTGTGCGGAGAAGCAGAGTGGTGGTCGTCTCAGGAACCAGCAGATTTGTTCTCTCTCCTTTTGGGATTCAGTGTGGTCAGTTTTTTGTTTTTTCTGACAATGGCATACAAATAGTACTGTTTTTCTGACAGATTGCCTTGCTTTTGCTTCATCTTCGTCCGTTTTATTTACAGGTGTTGACTTTAAGATCAAAACGTAGAGCTAAGAGGAAAGAAAATTAGGCTACAGATCTGGTAAGTGGGGCCCTGCACCCAGTTATCACCGTGTGTGTTCAGCAGTCCACACGCTCGTCTAATACAATTAACCTTCGGAGCGGGTCTGTCTCTCCTGCGTCTCCTCTCCTCCGCTCTCGTTCAGGTGGAGTGAACGGAGCTTCCTTCTAGAGAGCATTCAGGAAAGAGCCCGTGTAGCTCAGCCCCGCTTGGCACGGGGGTCTTGGAGAGACTGTTGTTATACTTCCTTGGTGACTGGCTTGGAGCCTTTAGTCCTAGTTTGACGTCATCCGACAAACCGTCGTCACTGAGACGGTCGCTCCAGTGCTCGTCTACACGTTTTCAGAGTTACTTACTCTGCAAGCATCCGGAGAAAGGCCAGCGTGCTCCCTCCCCGAGCTGCGCATCTTGGGCACGCCGTGCCCTGAGCCCCTCTGTGCCCCGTGCGGGGAGCCCAGAGCCCTCTCCCCGCACCCCGGAGCGTGTGAGAGACTAACCCAGCCATGTGGAGGCCGCTCAGCCACCTTCCTTGGGGACCCGGGAGGAGCCCCTCTGCAGGAGGGACTGGTGGGAGCACCTGCCGGGTGTCCGCGTCGCCCTTGTCGCTAACACAGTCACGCTGCAGCGTCTCAGCCACTAACTCCTCTCGCAGGTCGACCTCAGCTCTGTCTGTCCGCCGTGTGTCTGTCGCTTCCATCGCGTTCATTGCTGCCGCACCGGCGGCTCCATCGTCACCTAGCACTTCCGTGTTAGTGCCATGTCTCATCCCCACCCGCGCCCCCGTGCGGGGCGCCCGCCGGCCGTGTCAGGTAACGTCCCCGTGGGTCATCGCTGACTGTTTTACCCGCTTGAAGGATTGGGGGTGATGGGGGTTGCTTTTTTTGTTCTGTGTTTTTGTATTTCATATCTTTGGGAAATTCCTTGGTCATCTGTGGTTAGGAAAAGAACCATTTTCCCATCTCTGCTTGAAGTGTGTCTACGTGTATGTACATAGAACTTGGTGTAGTATAGCTAAAATAAGATGTCAACCTGAATGTAGATTCATGAATTTACACTCACATGGTGGCTCAGTGGTGAAGAATCCGCCTGCCAGTGCGGGAGACTGGGTTCGACCCCTGGGTTGTGGGTTCGATCCCTGGGTCAGAAAGATCCCCTGCAGAGGGAAAGAAGGAAATGGCAACCCACTCCAGTATTCTTGCCTGGGAAATCCCATGGACAAGGAGCCTGGCAGGCTATAGTCCCTGGGGTCACAAAGAGTCAGACACAGTTGAGTGACCTAACAGCAGCAGCAGCAGCACATATCCCGGAAATCACGCACAGAGGCTTCCAGCTGTTGTGTTGAGATGGACTTAAAGCTGAGAAACTGGCTTCCTGCCTTAAGGCAAACACATAATTAAGATGCTCCGTATGGGGGACTTCCTTGGCAGTCCAGTGGAAATCTCCCATACAGAGCATCCTGTGCAGGGCATGTGGGTTTGATCCCTGGTTGGGGAGCTAAGATCCCGCATGCTGCATGGTGTGCGCCCCCCCCCCC
>SJXQ01003767.1:0-56098 GCA_006408695.1 Aepyceros melampus
CATTGCCTTTCTTTGGAATTGGGATGAAAACTGACCTTTTCCAGTCCTGTGGCCACTGCTGAGTTTTCCAGATTTGCTGGCAAATTGAGTGCAGCACTTTCACAGCATCATCTTTCAGGATTTGAAACAGCTCAACGGGAATTCCATCACCTCCACTAGCTTTGTTCGTAGTGATGCTTTCTAAGGCCCACTTGACTTCACATTCCAAGATGTCTGGCTCTAGATTAGTCAACACATCATCATGATTATCTGGGTCATGAAGATCTTTTTTGTACAGTTCTTCCATGTATTCTTGCCACCTCTTCTTAATATCTTCTGCTTCTGTTAGGTCCAGACCATTTCTGTCCTTTATCGAGCCCATCCTTGCATGAAATGTTCTCTTGGTATCTCTAATTTTCTTGAAGAGATCTCTAGTCTTTCCCATTCTGTTCTTTTCCTCTATTTCTTTGCATTGCTCGCTGAAGAAGGCTTTCTTATTATCTCTTCTTGCTATTCTTTGGAACTCTGCATTCAGATGCTTATATCTTTCCTTTTCCCCTTTGCTTTTCGCTTCTCTTCTTTTCAAAGCTATTATTAAGGCCTCCCCAGACAGCCATTTTTCTTTTTTGTGTTTCTTTTCCATGGGGATGGTCTTGATCCCTGTCTCCTGTACAATGTCACGAACCTCATTCCATAGTTCATCAGGCACTCTATCTATCATATCTTGGCCCTTAAATCTATTTCTCACTTCCATTGTATAGTCATAAGGGATTTGATTTAGGTCATACCTGAATGGTCTAGTGGTTTACCCTACTTTCTTCAATTTAAGTCTGAATTTGGCAATAAGGAGTTCATGATCTGAGCCACAGTCAGCTCCTGGTCTTGTTTTTGCTGACTGTATAGAGCTTCTCCATCTTTGGCTGCAAAGAATATAATCAATCTGATTTCGGTGTTGACCATCTGGTGATGTCCACGTGTAGAGTCTTCTCTTATGTTGTTGGAAGAGGGTGTTTGCTATGACCAGTGCATTTTCTTGGCAAAACTCTATTAATAGTGTTTGCCCTGCTTCATTCTGCATTCCAAGGCCAAATTTGCCTGTTACTCCAGGTGTTTCTTGACTTCCTACTTTTGCATTCCAGTCTCCTATAATGAAAAAGGCATCTTTTTTGGGTGTTAGTTCTACAAGGTCTTGTAGGTCTTCATAGACCATTCAGCTTCAGCTTCTTCAGCGTTGCTGGTTGGGGCATAGACTTGGATTACAGTGATATTGAATGGTTTGCCCTGGAAACGAACAGAGATCATTCTGTCATTTTTGAGATTCAAAACATTAGTAACTGGATATTATAGTCTATGTATATAACTTATCTAAAATGTTTCTAATCTTTAGACCCTCTATGTGCAGTTCTTGGTTTGGAGAATGTCAGTATTCTTGTCTCTGGGTGCTTTATGTTTAAAAATTCCTGCTTTGGGCAGATTTCTTTTCATTTTTTAAATTAAATTTTTAATTTTGTTTTGGAGTGTGTCTAGAGAGTTCCAGAAAAACATCTATTTCTGCTTTATTGATTATGCCAAAGCCTTTGACTGTGTGGATCACAGTAAACTGTGGAAAATTCTGAAAGAGATGGGAATACCAGACCACCTGACCTGCCTCTTGAGAAATCTGTATGCAGGTCAGGAAGCAACAGTTAGAACTGGACGTGGAACAACAGACTGGTTCCAAATAGGAAAAGGAGTGTGTCAAGGCTGTATATTGTCACCCTGCTTATTTAACTTATATGCAGAGTACATCATGAGAAATGCTGGACTGGAAGAAACACAAGCTGGAATCAAGATTGCTGGGAGAAATATCAATAATCTCAGATATGTAGATGACACCACCCTTATGGCAGAAAGTGAGGAGGAGCTAAAAAGCCTCTTGTTGAAAGTGAAAGAGGAGAGTGGAAAAGTTGGCTTGAAGCTCAACATTCAGAAAACGAAGATCATGGCATCTGGCCCCATCACTTCATGGGAAATAGATGGGGAAACAGTAGAAACAGTGTCAGACTTTGTTTTTTTGGGCTCCAAAATCACTGCAGATGGTGACTGCAGCCATGAAATTAAAAGGCGCTTACTCCTTGGAAGAAAAGTTATGACCAACCTAGATAGTATATTCAAAAGCAGAGACATTACTTTGCCGACTAAGGTCCGTCTAGTCAAGGCTATGGTTTTTCCTGTGGTCATGTATGGATGTGAGAGTTGGACTGTGAAGAAGGCTGAGCGCCGAAGAATTGATGCTTTTGAACTGTGGTGTTGGAGAAGACTCTTGAGAGTCCCTTGGACTGCAAGGAGATCCAACCAGTCCATTCTGAAGGAGATCAACCCTGGGATTTCTTTGGAAGGAATGATGCTAAAACTGAAGCTCCAGTACTTTGGGCACCTTATGCGAAGAGTTGACTCATTGGAAAAGACCCTGATGCTGGGAGGGATTGGGGGCAGGAGGAGAANGTGGAAAAGTTGGCTTGAAGCTCAACATTCAGAAAACGAAGATCATGGCATCTGGCCCCATCACTTCATGGGAAATAGATGGGGAAACAGTAGAAACAGTGTCAGACTTTGTTTTTTTGGGCTCCAAAATCACTGCAGATGGTGACTGCAGCCATGAAATTAAAAGGCGCTTACTCCTTGGAAGAAAAGTTATGACCAACCTAGATAGTATATTCAAAAGCAGAGACATTACTTTGCCGACTAAGGTCCGTCTAGTCAAGGCTATGGTTTTTCCTGTGGTCATGTATGGATGTGAGAGTTGGACTGTGAAGAAGGCTGAGCGCCGAAGAATTGATGCTTTTGAACTGTGGTGTTGGAGAAGACTCTTGAGAGTCCCTTGGACTGCAAGGAGATCCAACCAGTCCATTCTGAAGGAGATCAACCCTGGGATTTCTTTGGAAGGAATGATGCTAAAACTGAAGCTCCAGTACTTTGGGCACCTTACGCGAAGAGTTGACTCATTGGAAAAGACCCTGATGCTGGGAGGGATTGGGGGCAGGAGGAGAAAGGGATGACCGAGGATGAGATGGCTGGATGGCATCACAGACTCAATGGACATGAGTCTGAGTGAACTCCGGGAGTTGGTGATGGACAGGGAGGCCTGGCATGCTGCGATTCATGGGGTCGCAAAGAGTCGGACACAACTGCGCAACTGAACTGAACTGAACTGAATAGTTTCAAGTGGGCAGCACAGGGACTCAGCCACACACATATATATATCCATTCTCCCTCAAGCTCCCTTTCCATCCAGGCTGCCAAATAACATGAGCAGATTTCCCTGTGTTGTACAGTAGGTCCTTGTTATCTGTTTTAAATATAGCAGTGTTACCTGTCCATCCAAAACTCCCTGACTATCCCTTCTCCCCATCCTTCCCTCCAGGAACCATAAGTTCATTCTCTAAGCCGGTGAGTCTGTTTTTGTTTTGTGAGTAAGTTCGTGTGTATCATGTCTTTTTAGATTTCACACATAAGAGATGCCATTCAAAATTTCTGCTTCTCTGTCTGACTCACTCAGTGTAACAATCTCTAGGTCCATCCATGTTGTTGCAAACATCATTATTTCCTTCTTTTGATGGCTGAGTAATATTCCATCATATATGTGTACCACATCTTGTTATCCATTCCTAAAGTGGACAGTTATGTTGCTTCCATGTCTTAGCTATTGTAAATAGTGCTGAGCAGCTATGTTTTAAAGGAATCCTCTCATTGTACCTTGATGATAGACTTTACAGTTAACTAAAAATGTAGTTCATTTCATAAAATCATTAAATTTGCTTTGTTATTCATCATGGTAGTAAGATTGTGTGAAATTTATTAATTTTTGAATGCTGCCAGTTGATGAGTATTTGGTTGATGAACAAAGAAATGTGGTTCCTATGGGAAATATACCAGACCCTCTATCTTTCAAGAGATCATCACTCTAATCTGCCCTTTTTCCCTATGCACGTTGGACTTTATCAACTCTTTGCTGATAGAATTTGCTTTACTTTTCAATTTTAACACTGATAGCCTGCAGAGTTTCTTTTCACTCTGGATAAACTACTAAGACAATTTACAAATATTTTGTAGTGATATGTTGTCCTTTCACTGAATAAAAAGACCTGTGCTCAGTACAATCTTACAGAGACTGAAAGAACCCTTCATATAGGTCTTTATAATATATTATGTGCCAAGGACTCAATGGGGAGAAATGAATGGGCTGGCTCTTTGATGCTGTCAGGAGGAAAAGCATATTAATCAATGCCTCCATGAATAACAACTTGCTAATATCATAGTATCATGGCCTAAAATAAACTATCCCACAGGCAGTATGTCTCAAAACAAGCCTCTGTCCTTAACACGATCTTGCTGGGTAAAATTTGTCTTCAAAGGCACTGACGATTCAGTGCCAAAGGGAGTCTTTTTTTTTTTTTTTTTCACTCAGGACTTAAAAAAATAACTAAAAGACCAAAGAAAAAAAAATCCCTTGTGAGGTTAGTTACTTATGTGTAACAGGGCGAGATTTAAAAGTTCAGGAACAGGCTCATTGGATCCTTTAGATCATATGAAAAATTCTCTGGTATATTTCAGGTACCAAATTCTGTCAGCCCAGACTCAGAGCAATCATCATACGTGTATTGAGATCCACAAAAATTAGTACTTTATTCAGTTTCTTGAAAAATGAGAAGATGACAAAAAACAAACAGACATGTCTCAAAGCCATACTGCTTATCTTTATGGTAGAAGCTGAACAATTTTATAGAAGCTGTAATATAGGAGAAATTATTATAGTTCATATTTTATCCCTTAATAGGTAACTTTCATTCAGTTAATAGTTATCTATTAAGATCCTACTGGAGCTGGATTCTGTATGTGACACTCAGGATGTGACAATTAACAAGAATAAATATAACTAAAAGACCAAAGAAAAAAAAATCCCTTGTGAGGTTAGTTACTTATGTGTAACAGGGCGAGATTTAAAAGTTCAGGAACAGGCTCATTGGATCCTTTAGATCATATGAAAAATTCTCTGGTATATTTCAGGTACCAAATTCTGTCAGCCCAGACTCAGAGCAATCATCATACGTGTATTGAGATCCACAAAAATTAGTACTTTATTCAGTTTCTTGAAAAATGAGAAGATGACAAAAAACAAACAGACATGTCTCAAAGCCATACTGCTTATCTTTATGGTAGAAGCTGAACAATTTTATAGAAGCTGTAATATAGGAGAAATTATTATAGTTCATATTTTATCCCTTAATAGGTAACTTTCATTCAGTTAATAGTTATCTATTAAGATCCTACTGGAGCTGGATTCTGTATGTGACACTCAGGATGTGACAATTAACAAGAATAAATCATGCTGCCAGGAATTCACAAGGTCAATAAATGAAGTCATAATTATGTGACAACTGCTATTGACATAGAAAACAAATCTGTCAATACCAAGGAGCAAAGAGAAGGAACTGGAAGACTGGGACTGGTGAGAACTGATGGAAACATACTACACTGTGGTGACCTAAATGGGAAGGAGATTCAAAAGGCAGGGGATAGATATATATATATATATATATATATATATATGTATAGCTGGTTCACTTTGCTATGTGGTAGAAGCTAACACAACATTGTAAAGCCAATAAAAGTATATGCCAATAAAATTAATTTAAAAATGACAGCTGCTATTAAAGAAGGGGGCTTCCCTTGTAGCTCAGTTGGTAAAGAATCTACCTACAATGCAGGAGACCTGAGTTCAATTCCTGGGTTGGGAAGATACCCTGGAGAAGGAAATGGCAACCCACTCCAGTATTCCTTCCTGGAGAATTCCATGGACTATAGCCTGCCAGGCTCCTCTCTCTATGGGGTCACAAGAGTTGGACATTACTTAGTGACTAAACCACCATTAAAGAAGGATGTATGGAGAAACACTTTGGAATGGAAGCAAATCCCACTTTGTTGAACAGAGGTAATGCAGGCAAAGGTCAAGCAATGAGGCTAAGCAAGCAATATCTGGCCAAAGTTTTAAATAGAAAAACTTGAGTCTGCAAAGGGACAAGGAAGAGAAGTGCAGTGGAATGACTTGAGCAGAGATGTGGAAGGATGTCTTTCGTTATGTGCAGGGAATGGCATGCATTGGGTAAACAGCAAATGTAAGTGGGTAAGGTAGGGGAGGTAATAAAAAGCACGCAGAATTTGCATGCACCTGGCATAAAGTTCAGGCAACCACAGGCAATGGGCTATACATCCAGGGTTTTAAGCTGGGTGGTATCTTGATCAGTGCAGCCTAGAAAATCAACCACATAGTGGGATAGTCATGTCTGATGTAGAGAACCTAAAGCTTTTGCTTTGGCTTGCTATGTCATTTTAAAATAATAATACTGTGAGATTGTGCTCAGCTTGCATTGGAAAGAAACTACTGTTTCTCTATTATGGATTGAATCGTGCTCCTCTCAAAATTTATATGTTGAAGCCCTAACCCAGATACCTCGGAATGTGACTGTATACATCTTTAAAGAGACAAGTTAAAATGAGAGCCATTATGGTGGGTCCTAATCCAATCTGAATGGTGTCCCAAGAAGATGAGGAGATGAGAACACATGAGAGATGCCAAGGATGCAGAGGAAACCCCACGTGAGCACACAGAGAGAAGGTGGCCATCTGCAAACCAAGGAGAGGGGTCTCAGGGGAAGCCAGCTTTGCTGACACCTTGATCTTGGACCTTCGGTTTTTGAAACTGTGAGAATAAATTTCTGTTGTTTAATCCACCCTGTCTGTGGTATATTGTCATAGAAGCCTTTCAGCCTAAAACAGATGTCCAATATGGGAGAGTGGAGAAGGGACTATTACCTTGATTCACCAAGAATTATGTGGGGGGGTCCCTTGTGCCAGTCATGGGAGGAGAACTCTTGCCTTTTCCCTTCTGTCCTTGTTTTCTTGTATATCATTCACGTACCAATCAAGAATTCATCCAGACTAATATTCTGTTCTGTGTTGAGGGAAGGTAAGAGTGGAGGGAGTATCACTGTGGTTCAAAGCAAGGGTTTCTGAATGAGGAGGACTTGTGTCCAATTCTTAACTACACCATTTTGAGCAAGTTATGTAATCAGTCTTGAGAACTGATTTAAACCAATTTGATTACTTGCAATTCTTTGGTAAATGTTAATATCCTCCATATTGCCAATTAACGAAAGCTCTGTTAAGTTTTTTCCAAAGATAGATGAAAAAATTAGAGTGTCAGTCTGTAGATTGTGGCTTTCAATTAGTCTTTCAATGTGCTAAGTAACCCTGCAATGTTTGCCCAATTAGGTACTTCAGATGTTTACTAATCACTGTAAGGAATAAAACAAATCTATATATCAAAGCTATATTTATATATGTATGTATATATCACATTGTCCAATCTAAAGAATTTTAAGATAAATGAGAGATAATATAAAACTCCCTAAGTTGACTTGCCCTACTGTAAAATGGATTAATTTCACCAACACCACGTGCATAATTCAAAGATTAAAGTAAATCATGTCCGTAAAGCATTGAGCTCCATTTCTGGCATATAGTTGGAACTTAAAAGTAGTTGGTTATTTTGCCTGCAAGATAACATGAATTAAGTGGTTTTATGAAGAAAATAGCCTCCATTTTGTTGCTAAAGCAATAACAAGGAAATCTGACCTAAGAATTTACTGCTTGGTAGCAAGTACTATTTTACCGTACAGACCATATTAGTCAAGGGATTGCTCTGGTCTTGAATAAATTTTTAAATCAAATATTTGTTAAGCTTCTGTTCTTTTTAAATCCAGGGAAACAATTTTTCTTTTAACCTTTACTCATTTCTGCTAAGAGGTATAAATTTCTATCCAAATAATGATGAGTGAATACTTCTATAGATTCAGTTTTGAATTGTGAACAGTTTACACAGTAAGTTTGCCACCTTCGTGTAAGAAGGGTGAGAGTTATTGAAAGAACATTTGAGGTTTGATATGGTCTTGTGTCCACTGAACCAGGACAGCATGGAGCAGCCCATTAAAGTCTATTTTGTTACTGAGGCATAGATAACTTAGGATATTATTTAAACTTCTGAAGATACTTTTTTGATTTGTTCAGTTGCCTCTTTTCCCTTCAAATAATTTCTTGATGTCTTGCATGTACAACTGTAAATATCAGGAGAAAAAAGATTCAGTGTCATAACTTTGAGAAAAGCTGTATCTACTATAAAATATCAACTGTTCAATGTAAACTGAGAAACTCAGTCAAAAATGTGACCATTTGGGCTGTGTGATAATCTGCTCCGTATTTGGAAACATTCTAAATGGGGTAAGTTGAAAGAAGGGAACTGATATTATTACAACTCAATTTATAAACAATGATTGATCTTTCTCATTTCCAAAACTGTAATTTAAGCAGGAAAACATGTTGCCTTAGCCATTGCAATATCCTTCAGAAATAAGAACAGCTGTTTTGCCAGCAGTGTGGATTCCTTTTTCTATAATGTAAGTAGCATTAGAAAGAAAAGTTTTTTTCTGATTTCAAAAGGACCAGCTGCTCTGATGTCTTGGGAATATTCCCATATGTTCTGAATGGGAAAAATTAAGTGAAGCCAAGCCAAAGACTTTTGACTTCATAGGAGAGACAAAGCTTTTCAAGACTTTCTCGGCCAGAAAGTTTATAATTAGAGTATTAATTTCCTGGAGGGAATTTTTGCTTCTTTGTGTAACTTAAAGCACAATATTTTTAAAAAACCCCATCTCTCATGAGATTTTGTTTGGTACCCAAAATTAATAGTCCAGTGAGCCCAAAATAGACCCTAATGCTTGGGTGAAAAGTTAAGAGCAACTAGCAGTGTATTAAATCATGAATAAGTACTCAAAATCAGAGTCTTGCAACCCATTAGAGAAATATGTGTATCTGCTTTACAAATGACTAATATCATATTTGTAGTTTAAGCTGACACTGCTTTGAAGACATCTGTTTTGTGAATACTAACATTTAGACTCCATAAAGAAGAACAAACAGATACTCCTCTCCCAAGAAGCCCCTTGCTGAGACACTTAGTGGGCTACAACTTGTAATCAGCTAGAAGAGTCTGGCTTAAAAACTAACCACCATTCCTCACATCTATAGCATTGGTCTTTCATTAATCTGTAGAGTCTCTAAAGCTTATTTGTGGCAAGAGAGAAATTGCAGTCCTTTAGTCCAGATAATTTCCATGAAGTAGGCTGGAAAGTGGATCCATGTGGGTAGATGTGAGCCAGAATTTTCTGATTGGGTTGGGCTTGGAGGTGACCTCTCCACCTGGAAATTTTATACTATCTTGGATCTAAAAAATGTGTATGTTCCTTTAAGTTTGATAAGTGGATAACCTGAACTAGTTGTTTGTGTTAGACAGGAAATTTGGCACAGAAAAAAAAATTAAATTGCATTTCTTTATCAAGTTGGTGGGAATGAGGGGCTTCTGGTTTCCAGTTCCAAGGCTCATATTTGTTCTCTAAGCCACCATTTTTAGTCCATGCTATTGTATTTCTGCAGTCCTTTTATCTTCTTCAGACTGTTGACCTACAAGACAATTTGTCATACGTTAATTTCTATCATTTATGTTGTAAAAACAGTAGGCATATTAATTACACTTTTTGTAAAAATATATACATTCTTTTTCTCTCAGGAACTTCCTTCACTATTACTTGACTCTGATTATTTGAGAATCAATATCCAAGTGTAAAGAATTTGTCTGTTTATGCAGTCAAGCACATCACTTAAATCTGATTTAACTTGGGTAGATTGACATCTATTAATTATGTTCTGGACAATATAGTGTAGTGATTAATGATGCTAATTAAAAAATAACATCCGCTGACATTTAGAGAATGCTAACAAGTTCCACTTGCTGATCTATTCTATCATTCTATGTTTTCAATAATCTTTTATAGCCAGTATTTTTAAAAGATGGTTTGTGTGTGTGTGGATCAAGAAACTTAAGCTCAGATACATTAAGTATCTTTCTTAAGCTCACATAGCTAAGAAGAAGGAAACTAGGATTGAAATCCTATGTCGCTAATTCTAGATCCAAAACCTTTGCTATTTTCATTACATCAGTTGCTTTCATGCCTAGATTCTCCTGAGGCACCATGAGGAGGCATGAGCCATTTTTTAAAAAACTTAATTGGAGTATAGTTGCTTTACAATATTGTTTTAGTTTTACTGATTAATGGACATGAGTTTGAGCAGATTTCGGGAGACAGTGAAGGACAAGGACACCTGGTGTGCTGCAGTTCATGGAGTTGCAAAGAATTGGACACCACTTAGAGACCGAATAGGAACATAGTTGCTATGTTGTGTTGGTTTCTACTGTATAGCAAAGTGAAGCAGTTAAATGTCTACATGCAGCCCCTTTTTAAAAGATTTCCTTCTCATTTAGGTTGCCACCGAGGCCTGAGTTGAGTTCGTTCTTATCAGCTCTTTTATACATAGTAGTGTATGTATGTCAGTACTAATCTCCCAAATTACCCCATCCCCTCTTTCATACCCTGATATCCATAAGTTTGTTCTTAACATTTGTGTCTCTATTTCTGCTTTACAAAAAGTTCATCTGTACCATTTTCCTAGATTCCACATGTAAGTGATGTTATATGATATTTGTTTTTCTGACTTCTCTCTGTATGACATTCTCTAGGTCTATCCACATCTCTGCAAATGTCACCGAAAGAAACCATTAACAAAATGAAAAGGCAAGGCATGAGCCATTTTGATTTCATAGATAGCTAATGTCTCCAGTACACTGGGCTTACTTTTTTTCATTTTATATTCATGCGTTTTTAACCTTCCCCCCTTCTACCACAGGTATCCAGTTCTCTCATGCTGCTCTAGACCTCCCATGTGTAAAGTTATTAGACTATTTTTCTTGGAGATGGAAACATTTGTGGCAATTCTATAAAAACATAGGCAGCAGGCGATACTTACTACAAATGAATGAGTCACAAATTACAGCCTTTCCATTTTTGGTTCAGGTTTTAGGAGAACTGGGGACTTGCCTAAAACACTCTGTTGTCTTTTGGTTAATTTCCCACATACAAGGTTGACTTGGGGGGATGTGTTTATCTGGAAAGTTAAAGCTGGGAGGTCCCCTTCTTTTCCACACCCATACAATCCACTACCCTCAAGTCAGGATGCTCAGTTCCACTTTGGTTCAAGATCCACTAAGCCCTGTGCTTGTGAATACTTCCTTCATAGTTCAGGACATTGGTTTTTATTGTTAGTGCTTCTAAAATGGTGATGTGAGTTAGAAAAGCAAGAATGGTAGCAGATAAAGAATTAAGTCTTCTGGATCCGAAGAGATCATTCTTTGCATGAGTATGACTTGTGGCTTGTGTTTCCTATTATGATTTTTCATACTAAGGGCAATTTGCTGACATATGCCACATCTGAGTAAGGAATTTACTTAAGGAATTTAGCATCAGTTGTGGATGTGACAGGTGATGGAAGTAACATCTGATGCTATAAAGAGCAATATTGCATAGGAACCTGGAATGTTAGGTCCATGAATCAAGGCAAATTGGAAAGGGTCAAACAGGAGATGGCAAGAGTAAACAAAGACATTTTAGGAATCAGTGAACTAAAATGGACTGGAATGGGCAAATTTAACTCAGATGACCATTATGTCTACTACTGTGGGCAAGAATCCCATAGAATAAATGGAGTAGCCCTCATAGCCAACAAAAGTCTGAAATGCATTACTCAGATGCAATCTCAAAAATGAGAGTGATCTCTGTTCACTTCCAAGGCAAACCATTCAATAGCACAGTAATCCAAGTCTATGCCCTGACCAGTAATGCTGAAGAAGCTGAAGTTGAATGGTTCTATGAAGACCTACAAGACTTTCTAGAACTAGCACCCAAAAAAGATGTCCTTTTCATTATAGGGGACTGGAATGCAAAAGTAGGAAGTCAAGAAACACCTGGAATAACAGACAAATTTGGCCTTGGAGTACAGCTGAAGCAGGGCAAAGTATAATAGAGTTTTGCCAAGAAAATGCACTGGTCATAGCAAACACCCTCTTCCAACAACACAAGAGAAGACCCTACACATGGACATCACCAGATGGTCACTACTGAAATCAGATTAATTATATTCTTTGAAGCCAAGGTGGAGAAGCTCTATATAGTCAGCAAAAAGAAGACCAGGAGCTGACCGTGGCTCAGTTCATGAACTCCTTATTGCCAAATTCAGACTTAAATTGAAGAAAGTAGGGAAAACTGCTAGACCATTCAGGTATGACCTAAATCAAATCCCTTATGATTATATAGTAAAAGTGAGAAATAGATCCAAGGGATTAGCTCTGATAGAGTGCATGATGTATGGACTATGAACTATGGAGGTTCGTGACATTGTACAGGAGGCAGTGATCAAGACTATCCCCAAGAAAAAGAAATGGCAAAATGGTTATCTGAAGAAGCCTTACAAATAGCTGAGAAAAGAAAAGAAGCTAAAGGTAAAGGAGAAAAGGAAAGATATACCCATTTGAATGCAGAGTTCCAAAGAATAGCAAGGAGAGATAAAAAAGCCTTCCTCACTGATCAGTGCAAAGAAATAGAGGAAAACAATAGAATGGGAAAGACTAGAGATCTCTTCAAGAAAATTAGAGATACCAAGGGAAAATGCTAGTAAAGTAATGCTTAAAATTCTCCAAGCCAGGCTTCAGCAATACATGAACTGGGAACTTCTGAAGTTCAAGCTGGTTTCAGAAAAGAAAGAGGAACAAGAGATCAAATTGCCAATATCCTCTGGATCATGGAAAAAGCAAGAGAGTTCCAGAAAAACATCTATTTCTGCTTTATTGACTATGCCAAAGCCTTTGACTGTGTGGATCACAGTAAACTGTGGAAAATTCTGAGAGACATGGGAATACCAGACCACCTAACCTGCCTCTTGAGAAATCTGTATGCAGGTCAGGAAGCAACAGTTAGAACTGGACGTGGAACAACAGACTGGTTCCAAATAGGAAAAGGAGTACGTCAAGGCTGTATATTGTCACCCTGCTTATTTAACTTATATGCAGAGTACATCATGAGAAATGCTGGACTGGAAGAAACACAAGCTGGAATCAAGATTGCCAGGAGAAATATCGATAACCTCAGATATGCAGATGACACCACCCTTATGGCGAATGTGAAGAACTAAAGAGCCTCTTGATGAAAGTGAAAGAGGAGAGTGAAAAAGTTGGCTTAAAACTCAACAATCAGAAAACCAAGATCATGGCATCTGGTGCCATCACTTCATGGCAAATAGATGGGGAAACAATGGAAATAGTGAGAGACTTTATTTTTTTTGGCTCCAAAATTACAGCAGATGGCGACTGTAGCCATGAAATTAAAAGATGCTTGCTCCTTGGAAGAAAAGTTATGACCAACCTAGACAGCATAGTGAAAAGCAGAGATATTACTTTACCAACAAAGGTCCATCTAGTCAAGGCTATGGTTTTTCCATTGTCATGTATGGATGTGAGAGGTGGACTGTAAAGAAAGCTGAGCACTGAAAAATTGATGCTTTTAAACTGTGGTGTGGAGAAAACTCTTGAGAGTCCCTTGGACTGCAAGGAGCTTCAATCATTCACTAAAGGAAATCAGATCTGAACATTCATTGGGAGCACTGATGCTGAAGCTGAAGCTCCAGTACTTTGGCCACCTGATGCAAAGAACTGACTCATTCAAAAGACCCTGATGCTGGGAAAGATTGAAGTCAGGAGGAACAGGGGACAATAGAGGATGAGATGGCTGGATGGCATCACTGATGGGACGGACATGAGTTTCAGTAGTCTCCGCAAGTTGGTGATGGACAGGGAGGCCTGGCGTCCTGCAGTCCATGGGGTTGCAAATAATTGGACATGACTGAGCAGCTGAATTGAACTGAAGTGTATGGGAAGATGCATGCCTCTGGGCTCATTGAGTCCTTCCTTTCATCTGCATCTCTCGTGTCTGGGGCCACCTGTTTTCCTATTCACCTTGCTTCTTGCATTCCCCCAGCTCCTCAGCAGTCAACATGGTGGGGGGGCGGTGATGGCAGCATCTGCTGCATCTGTTTTGTGAGCTCTCATTCACATTTGGAGGCCAGAAATTGCTGATGGCTGTGACATTTCTTGTTTATTGATATGGCAGGAGATATTTTCATTTCACAGATTGAGCCCAGGCTCCTGCATTGTAGGCAGATTCTTCACCATCTAAGCCACCAGGGAAGCCCAGTTTTCTTCTACACTTTCTATTTATTGGTATTTTTTTCTCCTTCCCAATACTCACGCTGTACTATCACCTTGCATTTATGACCAAAACCAGCAGAGAGGAAAATGTCCAATCTGTTGGTTCAGTAGTCAGTTTGGATCCATTTTACAGCTGACCCGGTCATTTGTATGGACATTGATCAAAAACAAGTTCCAAAAATCCCTACTAGAAGATTCTTTCCCTCAGAACCAAGGCTTGAGGGAGAAGAGTAAAACCTGACTACCTGACTAGGGGGAAAGCCAAAGTAGGATAGTCAGGATCTGAGACCTCAGGGCCCCACTGTAGTTCTAGAACAAACACTGAGTCAAAAGAGTTAGCCGAGCATTGGCAAGTGTGGCGGTTATAACTGATCGAGGGAACTGAATTGGAAGAGAAACGTCTTCAAGACTGGCTTCCTAGTTCTCTCTGCTTGGCCTTGACCCTAGACCCACTTCCCTTCCTTTGTGGCTGTTCTGTCAGTTCGAAGTGTCTCGGCACTGCATTACCCAGAATCCCTTGCTGACTGGCTCTCACTGGGAGGCACCAGTAGTGACTGAAGGTTGGAGGGGAGGGAAAGTAGGAGGTTTCTTTTCCATGCCCTTCTTGGGCCATGTATCTGGCAGTGACTCAGACCTTCCATAAGTGCAGCTCCAGGACCTTTTAAGAACACTTCCTCCACAGCTCCAGTTTTCATTGAATTCAGGGCTTTCAGAACTAGGTGGTAATGGCTTCCCACTGCTGTTAGTCTTCAGGTGCCTCAAAACCTCACAGTGATTATCTTAACTTGTGCCCACTGCTTTGTAAGTTGAACTTCATTCATTTTGCTTATGGATTCTCTAGTGGCTCAGCAGTAAAGACTCTGCCTGCAGTGCAGGAGACGCGGGTTCAGTCCCTGGGTCGGGAAGATCTCCTGGAGAAAGAAATGGCAACCCACAGTATTTTTGCCTGGCAAATCCATGGACAGAGGAGACTGGTCGGCTACAGTCTAAGGGATCCCCAAAGAGTCTGACAGGACTTAGTGACTATATAAGTCTCTTAATTATTTTGAGTCTGTTTCTATTTCCTACTGATTCTCTGACTGATAGAACTAGAAAAGAAAGATGGGACCCTAGTTTCAAAGGACCCAAGATAAGAGCCAACATTCTTTAAGCCACTGAGCTTCCCAGGTGTCTTGTCCTGTAAGGCAGGAGACACAGAAGACACAGGTTTGATTCCTCAATTGGTAAGAACCCCTGGAGGAGGGCATGGCAATCCACTCCAGTATTCTTACCTGGAGAATCCCTTGGAAAGAGGATCCTGGTGGGCCACAGTCGCAGTCAGACACGACTGCAGTGACTGAGCATGCTTACCCATATTAAGCCATTAGTGTGTGTGTGTTTAAACCTCACAGCAAAACTAGGAGGTGGAAACTATTACTAGCTTCATTAGGCAAAGAAACTGGAGCCCAGAAATCTAGCAATTGCAGGGAGCAGAGACTTAAACCCAAGCAACTGGACTCTAAGGCCCTCATCAGTCACATCACACATTACAAGTCTCATGGCCAAGGTCAGACAGTGCCATGCTCCACTGTGGGGCAGAGGCTTAGTCAGAATAATCGGAGGAAGAGACATGGGACCGCTGAGGAGGAATAAGGCAATAGTGAAATGATAACAACTGGTATTCAGGTTTAGTGCGGGATCAAGAGCAAGCTGTTTTGCTGCTGAATTACTGGTGCTTTAATCTAGGACTGGTCCTACATTGGAGGCCTGGATTGAATCCAGTTTTTGAGGTTAAGACTCTTTAGCCATTGGGGGGGGGGGGATGAAAGACCACATGGCCAAGAAGTCAAGAGGAGGGCTATTGCCATATCTAAGTTGAAAGCTGTAAATTTACTTGTCCTTTGTAAATAGACACATCCACGTAAGAATGGTAAAATACACTACTGAATGAAGACAGCAGCTAGTGCCATTCAAAACCAACTAGAGTGTCAAAATACTTCAAAAAACTGTTATATGTTAGTAAATTGAACTGAACTGTGTCAAACAGAAGGAACAAAATAAAACTAGCATTTTTCAGCTGAGCGGTCATCTGACTTTCAGATTTCTGGCACTATTAAGTTTCTAATGGGGGGGGGGGGATGAAAGACCACATGGCCAAGAAGTCAAGAGGAGGGCTATTGCCATATCTAAGTTGAAAGCTGTAAATTTACTTGTCCTTTGTAAATAGACACATCCACGTAAGAATGGTAAAATACACTACTGAATGAAGACAGCAGCTAGTGCCATTCAAAACCAACTAGAGTGTCAAAATACTTCAAAAAACTGTTATATGTTAGTAAATTGAACTGAACTTGTCAAACAGAAGGAACAAAATAAAACTAGCATTTTTCAGCTGAGCGGTCATCTGACTTTCAGATTTCTGGCACTATTAAGTTTCTAAAACAACAAGGAACATGAAAATAAGCAAAAAGTCTAATAATACAAACCAATAAAAATAGCTCATAACACATTTCAGAACATTTAATGGCAAAAAGGAAAAGCATTATATCTGCGACAAATAATTACACTAAAACTCAGTTCCCATTGACACCAAAGCGCAGAAGACCTGGAGAAGTAACATAGTGAACAGTGAAGAGGTTGATGAAAGCATATTTGGAAATATCCATACATTAGTTTGTCTCAGAAAGTCAACTGGCTAGTCTCTTTGCAAATGAATATGGCCAGAAGAGAGAAGGAAACAATGAATAGTCATGAGGAACCGTGATGAGAAGTGACAGGGAGTATCAGAAATCGTCATGAGGGAAGAGGCAGAGGAAATATCAGTTAGCTGAGTCCAGCAGCCAGAGATTACTTACTGTGCTGGTGAGCATTGCTCAGCCTCTAGTGACACCATCACCCAATTTTCCATTCCAGGTGGTCCACCCAGCACACAACAGCAGCCTGTGGTCACTTGACAGCTTCAGTTCCCAGCAGAGCCTCAGCATCGCCCCTCTGTTATTACTCTCCAACAGTCCTGTCTGGACTCTATCCTTGTAGTTTTAGCCACTCCTCCAGGGGGTGGGCGAAACAAAATGTGTGGAATACTGCTCATACATTTTCTCCTCTTAGTGATTCTGAGTGAACATTTGTTTACACACCAAGGATGTGTGAGATTCTAAAATAAGAATGCAGCTTAATTTTGCTAAATCCACCCTGTCAAACTCATTGAACATCGAAACCTGTTAATTTCTGTTTCAGAAAACAACCTTTGGCAAATGCTGGGCTAGTCACTCCAAACCAGACACAGGTGTATCCTGGAGTCACCTGTACCAATCAGAATTAGGTAATCTAAGGGGAGTTTAACAGAGGGACTATTTGCAAAGGTGTGGGCTCAATGAGGTAAAGGAACAAGGGAGACTGAGGGACCTGGGTGGTGACATTTGAGAGCCACTGGGGCTCCCTAGTGGCTGAACTGAAACTGCAGAGACAGCGGAAAGGCACGAGGGGGCCTCTGGGACAAAGATGCAGCCAACCTGAGGCACAAATCCCTGGCCTTCCTCTCTTCCCTTCCTTTGCATCTGCTGTTGCCTGCTCTGTACGCCACAGGCTGGCTCACTGTACCCTGGAGGGCAAGATAACTCCCCGGACAATCTGTGCAGGCCAGTGGTCCAGGATGGGGAAGGGGAGCGGGGATGGCTGTGAGGAGCAAAGAGAAGACACTCGACATCACCTCCCCCACCTTCAAGTCAAAACTTCCTAAGTTACAGGCGAATAGTCTGTGAAGTCTGTGTAATAAAGCGACTCTCAAAGAGATCCCTCCAGCATGTAAAGAACAGAAATATTTGGATGGATCAATGCAGTGTTGCTCTTCCCTGCCTTGTAACACAGCTCTGTATTACCATATAATACAGTAAGGATGACTCCTGGTAGATTTTTTAAAAAACTTTTAGTTGGAGGATAATTGCTTTACAGTGTATTGGTTTCTGCTGTACAACAACATGAATCAGCTATAAGTATACATATAACCACTCCTTCTCAAACCTCCCTCCCACTCTCCCATCTCACCCCACTAGGTCATCACAGAGCCTTTTGAATGAAATTAAGCTGTTGACTACTGTGGTTCATGCATGCAGCAGAATTAGTCTCAATTCTGTTTCATGCAAGTATAGTTGTTTTTATTTTTTTTGGATATACTCCCCGTCGATTTTCAAAGCCAAGTGTTTTGAATACTTATCTCTCCCTTGTAGAATTTGAGGGTTGAGGTGCTAGGCTTGGAGTTTGAATCTCTTGCTCCTTGGGGAAAACATCTCTTCTGCAACTTTGTGACCCCTTACAATTGTGGATTGCTGCCACTGAAAGTGTTAGTGGCTCAGTCGTGTCCAACTCTGCCACCCCAAGAACTGTAGCCCACCAGGCTCTCTGTCCATGGGATTCTCCAGGCAAGAATACTGGAGTGGATAGCCATTCCCTTCTCCAACAGGTCTTCCAGGGAGTGCTTTTTTATTTTTTTGAAGAGACTGTGTTTCTGCCTCTCTACCCATCCTGATGCTGCCTTTGTAAACTTTGCTGTGGAGGATTTGTTCATCCAGTTTTCAGATCCCTTTCCAAGGGAGTTATTTCTTAAGTGTTTGTAGATTTATTGTGTCCATGGGAGGAGGTAAGATCAGGATCTTCCTAGACACTGTCTTGAACCCTCCCTCAATAGTTTTTCATTTAAATGAAACACAACAGTGAATTGAGGGTGATGAGTTGTCTACAAGTGGTATTTTTATTGATAGTGTTTATACTGGATACTGACAGTAATAAAGAAGAGGGGAGAGAAGTGTCAGTTTGCATCTGAGTTCTTGGAGCCAGTGAATTCTCCATAGAGCAATCCAACCAGTGGCTGAAGAGACAAACACTTGCTAAAACAATAAATTGTTAGAATTGCATCTAATAAATTGTTTATTTGAATTGATGCTTTTGGACTGTGGTGTTGGAGAAGACTCTTGAGAGTCCTTTGGACTGCAAGGAGATCCAGCCAGTACATCCTAAAGGAAATCAGTCCTGAATATTCATTGGAAGGACTAATACTGAGCTGAAGCCCCAATACTTTGGCTACCTGATGTGAAGAACTAACTCATTAGAAAAGACTCTCATACTGGGAAAGATTGAAGGGAGATACAAAAGGGGACGGCAGAGGATAAGATGGTTGGATGGCACCACCAACTTGATAGACATGAGTTTGAGCAAGCTCCAGGAGGTGGTGATGGACAGGGAAGCCTGGAGTGGTGCAGGTGGTCCATGAGGTCGCAAAGAATTGGACACGACTGAGCAAGTGAACTGAACGGAAAATCGTAAATAGAGCTGACTCACTGGAAAAGACCCTGATGCTGGGAAATACTGAAGGCAAAAGGAGAGAGGGAGACAGAGGATGAGTGGTTAGATAGCATCAGTGACCGATGCACGTGAATTTGAGCAAACTGTGGGAGTTAGTGAACGACAGCAGCCTGGCCTGCTGCTGTTCTTAGGGTGGCAAAGAGTCAGACACGATTTAGCGACTAAACAATGACAACAATAGAGGTTTTAATTTTGTGGCGGAGGTTCAAAGAAGACAAATTATTATTTTTTCTAATCCAGAGACTTTATTAGTTTATGATTTCCTGATGAACACAACAGTTATTTGGAGAAGTGATTTTTATGTTTTTGAGGTGAGGTGAAGGTGAAGTCACTCAGTCGTGTCCGACTCTTTGCGACCCCGTGGACTGTAGCCCACCAGGCTCCTCGGTCCATGGGATTTTCCAGGCAAGAGTACTGGAGTGGGTTGCCATTTCCTTCTCCAGAGGATCTTCCCAACCCAGGGATCGAACCTGGGTCTCCCGCACTGCAGGCAGACACTTTAACCTCTGAGCCAACAGGGAGTGTTAACAACTGAGTGTGTTTTATAACATCTTGCCTGTATCTCTATCTATAAAGTGGACGTTATCCACGAGTTCTTTGTTACCCAAAAAATTACTGCTTTATTTAGGCTTATTTTAATAGGTATTGCCCAATTTCCCACTTTCTTTTTCTGACTGTTTTCTATAAGTAAATTCTACTATCTTTACTTGCTTTTTATAACATGTGGTCTTCAACAAACTCATGGGCACATTATTGAATCTGAACTACAAAAATCAACAAATGCTGAAGCTATTTGTTCAAAATGGATTCTCCCCCTTCACATACATTGTTTATATCAATCATCTATTGTCTTTTCTATGTTCCTGAGTACAGCAAATAATTCTTTCAAGAACACTGACTCACATGATATTGTGTGGGAATGAAGCATTTATGGGATTTCATAGAGCTTCCACAGAAAAAGCAAAGTAATATTCTGGAAGTTGTCATTTTAATTTGTTTAATTTTGTATAATTTGCCTTCTCAGCCAGATTTTAGATTTTCAAAGAACTAAGTGGTGCCTTTTCAGCCCTGTTTTTATCCAAGCAGTGTTTAATGCTATGCCCAAATGCCTGAGGCAGTACCGGATCCAATCTATTCTCACTGAATGAAGGACTAAGTCTGGAGTTGATATTTAACAAAAACTGAGAAATTTGTTTTGCAGTTCACAAAGTAAATGTGTTTCAAGATTAATCAATGCCATTTTGCTTATTTTAAAAACGCGCCTAGGAAAGTTTATTGAGATCATTATTTTCACTTCTGTTAAGTTTAGAGAAAATTCTGATTCTCATTGAATTCTCGATAAACAACTATGCTTTTTACACTTAGAGGAATTTAAGTCAGATAGACCAGAAGATGCTAATGAGCACATAAAGCCTAGTGGGTGAATTTCTGCTCCCTTCTCATACTTTGGACTTCCCTGGTGGCTCAGATGGTAAAGTGTCTGTCTACAATGCGGGAGACCCGAGTTCAATCCCCGGGTGAGGAAGATATCCTGGAGAAGGAAATGGCAACCCACTCCAGTATTCTTGCCTGGAAAATCCCATGGACAGAGGAACCTGGTGGGCTACAGTCCATGGGGCTGCAAAGAGTTGGACACGACTGAGTGACTTAACTTTCACTTTCATTTACCCAAACTTTGCGTGGTGTAGCATACCTTGTAAGTGATGGATAAATATCACCTAACTGGTAGGACAGCCCATTGTTATCATTCTTATCGGTCCTGTAACTAAGTGTAATGTTTCTTTGTAATTATTCTGCCTACAAAGATGACCATAAATGTTCAATGCTCTTGTCTTAGAAATGGCTTTAGTGATTTCTGTTTAGGGTTGTTTAAAATGAAGTTATTTCCTTGTGTATCCAGTGCAAACACTTATACCCGTCACCCTTTCGTGATAACGTCCTGAAGAAGTGAAGTGAAGTTGTTCAGTCGTGTCCAACTCTTTGCAGCCCCATGGACTGTAGCCTACTAGGGTCCTCAGTCCATAGAATTTTTCAGGGAAGAGTACTGGAGTGGGTTGCCGTTTCCTTCTCCAGGGGATCTTTCTGACCCAGGGATCGAACCTGGCTCCAGCATTGCAGGCAGATGCTTTACCGTCTGAGCCACCGCAGAAGACCCATGTCCCTAGAGCAATCTAATTCAAATTTTACTAGAGGTTTACCCTGTGTACCAGACTTTTCCAAGCTTGCCAAGTTCTTCCCAAATATACCCAAGACTCTTCATAGGAATTTTTGTTTCCACTAAAATTAGCGCTGCTTGTTGATAGTGCTGCTGCTGGTGGCTTTCTATGGCCTGTCTGTAGACACAGATACACACCATCCATGCCATTGATTTGTTGTTGCTGTTGTTCAGTTAGCAACAAAGAGTCGTGTCCAACTCTTTGCAGACTGCAGCTGTCAGTCTTCCCTGTTCTTATATCTCCAGGAGTTTGCTCAAACTCATGTCCATTTAGTTGGTGATGCCATCCAATCATCTCATTCTCTGTCACCCTCTTTACCTCTTGCCATTGGTCTTTCCCAGAATCAAGTTCTTTTCCAATGAGTTGGCTTTTCCCATCAAGTGTCCAAATATTGGAGCTTCGGCTTCAGCATCAGCCCTTCCAATGAATATTCAGGGTTGATTTCCTTTAGGATTAACTGGTTTGATCTCCTGCAGTCCAAGGGACTCTCAAGAGTCTTTCCTAGCACCACAATTTGAAAGCATCAATTCTTCGATGCTCAGCCTTCTTGATCCAGGATTTTATAAACAACAACCTTGTTTCTGTTGTCAAGGCCAGGAATCTGTTACCACTGATGTTCTCTGAACTGGAGGTATACGTCCACTACTTTGTTTTCTGGGCAGTGTGGTAACCCTCCCCTCCGCTGAGCAGCACCCATTGCCATTGTGGGCAGCCAGGCTGATGACTTGGGTCACCAGTGCTCTCATCCATCCCAGGGTCAGTTCTTCTACTTAGAGTGGTCACGGGAATGGATATCCTTCCTCCAAAATGTAATTGATTACAGGGATTCCTTAGCAAGGACCTCAAGATGTTAAGAGGTTGTGAAATTCTTCCTTTAGTTAGCAAAATTAGCCCCTTTCTCTTTAGGGTGATATAAAACAACCCAGAAGCTAGGGGGGAAGAGGTTCTAGTATTAGTTGTGTAGAAGGATCTACGCTTTTCAGGTGGCTCAGTGGTAAAGAATCTGCCTGCCAATGCAGAAGATGCCAGAGATGTGCGTTCAGTCTCTGGGCTGGGAAGATACCCTGGAGGAGGAAACGGCGACCACTCCAGTAGTCTTGAAGGGAAAATCCTATGGACAGAGGAAGCTGGCGCGTCATAGTGTCAGACAGGACTGAGCGACTGAGCGTGCACACACACATACACATGGGACCACACCTCTCCTCTGACCCTCAAACTCTGTGCCAATTCTCCTCAGCCTTTTCATATCTTTTCTTTGAGATTAGTTCTCTCTCAGAGCTTCCCTGATAGCTCAGTTGGTAAAGAGTCTGCCTGCAATGCAGGAGACCCTGGTTCAGTTACTGCTGGAGAAGGGATAGGCTACCCACTCCAGTATTCTTGGGCTTCCCTGGTGGCTCAGCTGGTAAAGAATCTGCCTGCAGTGCAGGAGACTTGGGTTTGATCCCTGGGTTGGGAAGATCCCCTGGAGAAGGGAAAGGCTTACCCACTCCAGTATTCTGGCCTGGAGAGTTCCATTGACTTTATAGTCCACGGGGTCACAAAGAGTCAGACATGACTGACTGACTTTCACTTTCAATTCTCTCTGAAACCCCTACACACCCCACTTGAAATTTGACTTCTGTTTGCCTAGTCCTCTGTTTTCTAGACACATTTATTTACAATGTTGGGAGTTCCTCAGCATTCGTGTAAATCAACTGATGCAACTAGGTGTGGGTTTGAGAAGAAATGTGATGTAAAGGGATTACGTAAGTCAAAAATTCCAACTCCACTGGAATGGCCTTTATATGTGAAATAGTGAGCATTTATTGACTTTGATTCTTTAAATCTGTGTGTGGACATATATAATTGAAAAGATTCCTCATGTGATCCTGATATAACTTTATGTGAAGACAGAGAGGGTAGAAATGAAGAGGTGTGAGTATTGAGGCAGGGCCCCCCCTAGATCACTGTCATGGAAAGGGTGCATTATAATCTCAAGTTATAAAGTAATGTGCCTAACTTAATTACTCTTGGGCACAGATTAAAATCACCACAACAGAATTCTTAGAATGGGTGTGAGAGATTTGAGGAATAAGAGCCTGGGAAACCTTTGCTTATAGTTTCTCCAGGGTTTTAGTTTATCCTAGTTTTATTATGTTCTCTCATCTGGCTCCTCCAAACATCGTGATTTAATTATATACACGTCAGCTTTCTGAGATCATGTCTCAGGTGGGCTTTTATATTTTTCTCATTCTGTAGGAGTGGTTAGTGTGATGATTTTTTAACCTCTTAAATTGTCTTTTTTCTGATATTTTAGAGAATATAGCTGTAGCTATATGTGTAGTCCAGTGTTACCTTGGCTGTGTGATCAGTAGAAAATGCCAAAATCAGCTCACAAGAGAAGGGGCCACAGGAGATGGGGCAGTGACCTTCTGGAAGTGTACATATTCTTCAGAATATGCTGATAAGGAACACATTTGGTGCTTGAAGCTGTGGTAAAGCAGGAGCAAATCTGGGTTAGTTAGCATCATGTGATTTTCAAGGTCAATAGCAAGTCAGGTGAAATTACAGAATTAGAGCACTTTGGAACTAGACGAGGTCTTAAATCAGTGGGTTTCTGGCTATGTTAACAAAAACCTGCAATCAAGAATTCATTTTACATCACAGCTCAGTATCTATATATGCATGTCTGAAACAAGTTTCACACACATACACATACCAAAAAACACAATAATATTTGCACTTACTGCAGGGAAGCACTTATTCTCTATTCTCTTTAAAAAGGTGAAAGTTGCTTAGTCTTGTCTGGCTCTTTGTGACCCCATGGTCTATACAGTCCATGGAATTATCCAGTCCAGAATATTAGTCTTGACTCACTGAATTAACTTTATTTTTATTTATTTTTAAATTTAAATTTATTTTAATTGGAGGCTAATTACTTTACAATATTGAATTGGTTTTGCCATACATCAACAGAATCCACCACGGGTGTACACATGTTCCCCATCCTGAACCCCCCTCTCACCTCCCTCCCCATACCATCCCTCTGGGTCATCCCAGTGCACCAGGCCCAAGCTTGAATTAATTTTATATTCCATATGATATTGTAAAATATTATTATAGATCATCTTGAATAGCCTTTCAGCTTACAGAAGAATTAGATAGTCCTAGAAATTAAGTGAATTTTTCATACTCTAGGGATAGGGGTCCCTGGTAGTCAGTGGTAAAGAATACACCTGCCACTGTAGAAGATATAGATTCAATCCTTGGGTTGGGAAAATCCCCTGGAGAAGGAAATGGTAACTCCATTCCAGTATTCTTGTCTGGGAAATCTCATGGACAGAGGAGTGTGGTTGGCTAAAGTCCGCGGGGTTGCAGAAGAATCAGACAGACTTAGTGACTGTGCTGTGCTAAGTCACCTAAGTCATGTCCGACTCTTTGTGACCCTATGGACTGTAGCCCACCAGGCTCCTCTGTCCATGGGATTCCTCTGGCAAGAATACTGGACTGGGTTGCTGTGCCCTATTCCAGGGTATCTTTCCAACCCAGGGATCGAACCTGTGTCTCTAAGTTCTGCATTGGCAAGCAGGCTCATTAACATTAGTGCCACCTGGGAAGCCCAGACTTAGTGACTAAACAACAGATGGACAGGTCAGCCCAGAACCCAGATCTGTTTCTTTTTCTGGATGTGATCTGTTCTCAATACTGGTATATAATTGTAAATGTAGGACATTAATTTTATATGCAAATAAAAATTATTTGCATAATTTAAAATGTAATAATAATTACATATGAAAAACCACTCACTCTTATTATGCTTGTAAAGAAGGAACAGGCAGAGGCTCCTTAAGAGGAATGAACTTGAGAGCTATTCTTGAGAGCTAAAGTTTTGGCTTTTTTGTTCATCACTGTAGTTGGACTTTCTTGATTCTACAGTGAGTAGAATCACTGCCCTGCATGGCCTCAAGAAGAATTCAGTTCAGTTCAGTCGCTCAGTCGTATCCGACTCTTTGTGACCCCATGAATCACAGCACGCCAGGCCTCCCTGTCCATCACCAACTCCTGGAGTTCACTTAGACTCATGTCCATCGAGTCCATGATGCCATCCAGCCATCTCATCCTCGGTCGTCCCCTTCTCCTCCTGCCCCCAATCTCTCCCAGCATCAGGGTCTTTTCCAATGAGTCAACTCTTCCCATGAGGTAGCCCAAGTACTGGAGCTTCAGTTTTAGCATCATTCCTTCCAAAGAAATCCCAGGGCTGCTCTCCTTCAGAATGGACTGGTTGGATCTCCTTGCAGTCCAAGGGACTCTCAAGAGTCTTCTCCAACACCACAGTTCAAATGCATCAATTCTTCTGTGCTCAGCCTTCTTCACAGTCCAACTCTCACATCCATACATGACCACAGGAAAAACCATAACCTTGACTAGACGAAACTTAGTCGGCAAAGTAATGTCTCTGCTTTTGAATATACTATCTAGATTGGTCATAACTTTTCTTCCAAGGAGTAAGCGTCTTTTAATTTCATGGCTGCAGTCACCATCTGCAGTGATTTTGGAGCCAAAAAAACAAAGTCTGACACTGTTTCTACTGTTTCCCCATCTATTTCCCATGAAGTGATGGGACCAGATGCCGTGATCTTCGTTTTCTGAATGTTGAGCTTTAAGCCAACTTTTCCACTCTCCTCTTTCATTTTCAACAAGAGGCTTTTTAGCTCCTCTTCACTTTCTGCCATAAGGGTGGTGTCATCTGCATATCTGAGGCTATTGATATTTTTCCTGGCAATCTTGATTCTAACTTGTGTTTCTTCCAGTCCAGAGTTTCTCATGATGTACTCTGCATAGAAGTTAAATAAGCAGGGTGACAATATACAGCCTTGACGTACTCCTTTTCCTATTTGGAACCAGTCTGTTGTTCCACGTCCAGTTCTAACTGTTGCTTCCTGACCTGTATACAGATTTCTCAAGAGGCAGGTTAGGTGGTCTGGTATTCCCATCTCTTTCAGAATTTTCCACAGTTTCTTGTGATCCACATAGTCAAAGGCTTTGGCATAGTCAATAAAGCAGAAATAGATGTTTTTCTAGAACTCTCTTGCTTTTTCCATGATCCAGCGGATGTTGGCAATTTGATCTCTGGTTCCTCTGCCTTTTCTAAAACCAGCTTGAACATCAGGGAGTTCACGGTTTACGTATTGCTGAAGCCTGGCTTGGAGAATTTTGAGCATTACTTTACTAGCATGTGAGATGAGTGCAATTGTGTGGTAGTTTGAGCATTTTTTGGCATTGCCTTTCTTTGGAATTGGAATGAAAACTGACCTTTTCCAGTCCTGTGGCCACTCCTGAAGTTTCCAAATTTGCTGGCATATTGAGTGCAGCACTTTCACAGCATCTCAAGCACACTAATCTAGAGCCAGACATCTTGGAATGTGAAGTCAAGTGGGCCTTAGAAAGCATCACTACGGACAAAGCTGGTGGAGGTGATGGAATTCTAGTTTAAGAAGAATTAGCTAGAGGAAATCTTTTATGTGAGTAGCAAAAGGCCTTCCCTTTGGAAAGAGGCTTTGAACATTCTTGACTCCTACCTGGTCTCTTGTTAGGAGTTCAGTTCAGTTCAGTTCAGTCGCTCAGTCATGCTTGACTCTTTGTGGCCTGATGGACTGCAGCACACCAGGCTTCCCTGTCCATCACCAACTCCCAGAGCTTGCTCAAGCTCATGTCCATCAAGTTGGTGATGCCATCCAGCCATCTCATCCTCTGTCGTCCTCTTCTCTTCCTGCCTTCAGTCTTACTCAGCATCAGGGTCTTTTCCAATGAGTCATTTCTTTGCATCAGGTGGCCACAGTGTTGGAGTTTCAGCTTCAGTATCAGTCCTTCCAATGAATATTCAGGACTGATTTCCTTTAGGATAGACTGGTTTGATTTCCTGCAGTCCAAGGGACTCTCAAGAGTCTTCCCCAACACCACAGTTCAAATTCTTTGGTGCTCAGCTTCTTTATGGTCCACCTCTCACATCCATATATGGCTACTGGAAAAACTATAGCTTTGACTAGACGGATCTTTGTTGCAAAGTAATGTCTATGTTATCTAGGTTGGTCATAGCTTTTCTTCCAAGGAGCAAACATCTTTTAATTTCATGGCTGAAGTCACTATCTGCTGTGATTTTGAAGCCCAAGAAAATAAAGTCTCTCACTGTTTCCATTGTTTCTTCATCTATTTGCCATGCAGTTATGGGACCAGATGCCCTGATCTTAGTTATTTGAATGTTGAGTTTTAAGCCAGTTTTTTCACTTTCCTCTTTCACTTTCATCAAGAAACTCTTTAGTTCTTCACTTTCTGCCATAAGGGTGCTATCATCTGCATATCTGAGGTTATTGATATTTCTCCTGGCAATCTTGATTCCAGCCTGTGCTTCCTCCAGCCCAACATTTTGCAGATGTACTCTTCATATAAGTTAAATAAGCAGAGTGACAATATACAGCCTTGATGTACTCCTTTCCCAACTTGGAATTAGTCTATTGTTCCATGTCTGGTTCTAACTGTTGTTGTTAGGAGTTAGTGCCCATCAGACAACCTCACCTCTTTAAGTGCTGCCCTGACACTCTCTCTGTTCTCATTGGCTTGACTTTGTGACTAGCATTTGGTTTATATTTTGAATTGCTTTCCCATTAGGTGGTATTGAGTTGTAATGAACTTATGTGCTCCCATTTCAACCCAGTGACACACAGTACAAAACCTGTGACTGACCAAGTATTCTGCAAAGGGTTGTCATCATACCATTAGTATCAGGTACTTGATGTGTTTGTTGAAAATGCAGAATTCTAAATACCACCTCTGATCAACCAACCTGGACTCTCAGAGATGAGCCCGAGAATCCATATCTTTGACAAGCTTTTCTTTTGTGCACACTGGCTGATAATGTGAGATCTGTGTGGGCAGGTGTAATTTCTGTTTTTCACACCATTCCATCTTTAGTAAGTGGCACTATAGACACTTAAAAATCATTTGTTAACTGAATAGCCTACCTCAGACTTCATTATCTCCAGTATCTGAGGTGTATGACTCACCAACACTTCAGAAAAGCTTAGTGAGCTAGCACTTAGGTTCTAGGGCCTGGAATAACAATTACCAGTTGTTCAACCTTGAACAAGTTGCTTAATTTAGCTTAAAAGTCCTTATCTGATGAAACAGATGACAACACTAACCTACCTGGAATTTGCTATGAGGATTAACTCAGTTAATACATTAAAAATGCTTAGAACACCCAGACAGATAATAAGAGGCCTTGAAATAATAAGCCATGTAATTGTTAGAATGTGTTATTTTTTTGTTGGGCATTATCTGTTCTAGTCCTTTAACCACCCTGTCAGATTGTTTTCACAGATGAGGAAACTAAGCGACGTTTTAGTGACTTGGCCAAATTACAGAGCTGTGTAAATGTGAACCTAGATTCAAACTGGGTGTCCTGTGAAGCAGCTCGGACTCTCTTCGCAACAGTGAGGCTCTTTGCTCCCCTTCCCACTAGTTCTTATGACACCTCCTTTGTATGGAGACAACGGGGCTGTTTCCTGCACATTAACAAAATGTTTTCAAGACTTGTCTTACACAGTCAAGTTGGCTGGTCTCGGTTATTTACAAGTTACTTTCTAATCATCACTGCTGTGGTATGCAAAGAAAAATGGAAACAACTCATACTTATTCTTCTAATTCTGATTTTCTCAATTTAGGCACTATTGACATATGGAGCTATATAGTTCTCTTTTATGGGGACCATCCAGCCCACTGAAGAATGTTTAACAGCATCCTTGCTCTCTACCTACTAGATTGCCACTCTGTTTAACAATCAAAAATGTCTCCAGATATTGCCAAATGTCTTCTGAGAATCAAAATCTTGCCTCGTTGAAATTCTGCTTCAATTTGCTATACCTCTTTCTGTCTCCCTCTTTTCAATCACTTCCATCTAATTTCCTCCTATTGGTTAGCCTCTCAGCTAGCTTTCCACTTAACCCTAACACAGACAGAAGCAGGGATCCTTTTCAAAACGTGTTCTTTCCTGGTATCTGAAATTCCATCATTAGAAGTTAAAGGATAGCTTTGAACAAACTTAAAGCATGAAAATCTCTGGGAAAAAAGTTGTGTCATTGATTACTGAAAATTTTAATGATTTTGTTTTAATAAATATTTGTTGTGGCAAATAAGTGATGGCATAAACACAGAACATGATTATTCAAGTATTTTTCTCAGCAGCACTTAATACATGCGTTATATATAGTAGATGCTTAATAAATATTTGCTGAATTAATGAATGGATAGATGAATGCATGAATAGACTAATGAATGAATAGGGGAAGTGGAAACTCCAAGAATAGACTGTTTTTCTAATAAATATGAGAGAAAATACTGTTAAAGGTGATTTCACTTTTTTACACAAAAGAGGAAATCTGGATATGTTCAAATGAGTTGAAATAAAAAAATGGGACTGCCAGAGACAGACAGAGATTATAGAATATAATGAACTACTTATTTGAAGGAATCAGGTCTCAGAGGACTGTGATTAAATTCCCAGTTGCAAGAGTTATCTTTGCAAAGAGGTGACCTTTTCCTTTTCTGAATAAAAATTATCCATGGGAGAAAGCAAAATCTTTTTAAAGTAAATGAAAATTCTAGCAGAAGTGTAGTGCATAAATTTCTTCATTTTATTTATGTGCTTTAGTCTTGTGATGTCTTGAGTTAAATTGATTCATTTTCTCGCATGTGCCACCTGAAATTAAGGATTATTCAGCGTCAGCCATCAGCACCTGCTATTTGTCTTAGGTTTTTACCCAACACTGTTTTCACAGGTTCTATTTCTAAATTACAGCTTTCCTTTTAGAAAGACAAAGCCCTGCAGAAGGGGATGCTGTGCTGTGTAAAAAACAAAAGCTGGCTTGTGAATTGATATTTCAGTTTTCAGTTCTGTGCATGACAATAAAACCTCCATGGAAAGGCTCCCAGTTTCTGTGTTAGATGAGGACATGTTCCTTTGCCAAAACATTAGCTCTTTGTTGGTTGCTGAAATTGGGAAAATTTTGAAAGCAATTTATGCATTTGTGTGAGACCGGCTACGTTTAATCTGTTTGACAAGGATACATTACAAATGACTTGTTTAATAGATCCACTATGTGAGATGAAATGCAAATGAGGGCATGATGATTGCAGGGGTAAGTCCTCTGTTCTTTGCCAGTAGAAGAGATTGGGGCTAAGCAGAGTTTGAGTATACTGGCTGGGCCAATTCAGGATCAGATTAATAATACTAATGACGGAAAGGGTAATCCTCTGTTATAGATCATAATTTATAAGGCACTGCTAGCGTTCAAGTGTAGCTTGATAGTGAGTGCTGAATGTCAGAAAAAAGTTCCACTGCTTTCTTGTAGCTGAAGGGCTCAGACTCCAAGTGCTTCAGCAGATGAGCTCCTTGTGGCAGAGGGTGAACTGAATTGGAAACGGCTGCAGTGGCTGTGCCACATCCTTATGGGGACACCTCCAGAGTGCCAGCTCCAAAGTCTACTGCCTGGATTCCAATCCGGGCTACCTCTAATTGCTAACTGATCTGCATTGCATGACTAATTGCTTGCATGGACGCTCAGTCGTGTCTGACTCTTTGTGACCCCATGGACTGTAGCCTGCCAGCCTTCTTTGTCCCTGGGATTTTCCAGGCAAGAATGCTGGAGCGGGTTTGCCATCATGGTACCTAATTAATGGAACTTCTGTGAAGATGGAATGAGGAAGTCCATGTAAAGAAGAAGCATAGTGCCTCAGAATAGACCCTCCGTGAATGTAAGCCATCACTGTTCTTGCTTTAATCTTCAGAATTAGAAAACATGAAAGTGCAACCCACGTAATGGAGGGAAACTCAGGAAATATTTTTAGTTATAATTTTAGTATATCTGCCCTCATCAATCTCTGAGATTAAAGAAATGACCAAGTAAGCAAGTTGGCAAGCAAGCAAACAAAGGCAGCAGCAGAAACAACAGCTATTTTAAGATCTTAAAGGCTAGACAGACCACAGTCCATCCAGCTGGGAGCTCAGAGCTCTAATAGTGGAGGGCTCTGGGCACTGTAGGATACCCGTGGCTCGAGGTTTATCAGGATGTTTGCTTTACCATTTTCACACCACGATTTTATTCCCTGTAGTTAGAGTACCATGGGAGGGGGCGGTCATGGCACCTAGGAAAGAGCCTGGACAGTGTCTCTATTCCTGCTCTGTCCATTATTGATTTGTAGTTAAGTCGCTAAATTGTGTCTGATTCTTAGTGACCCAATGGACTGCAGCATGCCAGGCTTCCCTGTCCTTCATTGTCTCCCTGAGTTTGTTCAAATTCATGTCATTTGAGTCAGTGATGCTATCAAACCAGTTCATCCTCTGCTGCCCCCTTCTCCTTTTGCCCTCAGTCTTTCCCAGCATCCAGGTCTTTTCCAGTGAGTTGGCTTTTTGCATCAGAGGGCAAAGTATTGGAGCTTCAGCTTCAGCATCAGTCCTTACATGAATATTCAGCATTGATTTCCTTTAGGATTGATTGGTTTGATCTTCTTGCTGTTCAGGGAATTCTCAAGAGTCTTCTTCAACACCACAATTTGAAAGCACCAATTCTTTGATGCTCAGCCTTCTTTATGGCTCAACTCTCACATCCATACATGACTTACTGGAAAAATCATAGCTTTGATTATATAGACCTTTGTCAGCAAAGTGTTGTCTCTGCTTTTTAATACACTCTTTAGGTTTGTCAGAGTTTTTCTTTCAAGGAACAAGCATCTTCATGATTCAAGTATACAAACTGCAAGCTCCTTAATTTCTAGACTCTTAAATAGCTTCTGGTATTTTTTACTTTGTATTTTTTTCTAATATATTCTGATAATCAATTTTTGTTAATCTCTTGATAAAAAGGTCTCCTTCTTTCAAATAATATGGTTTTAGAATTGGTCAAGGTGTGAAGGCTACAGTGGAAAATGACACCATCTAGAAATGGGCCAAGGTTGCTTTCACATTAGTAAACCACTAACCTAGGCAACTAGTTAAGCAATGAATATCTACCAGAGAAGATCACAAGTGATTGGACAGTGTCCTAATGTCTTCTACTTCTTCACAAAGGAGTATGCAAATTTTAGTGATCCCTTCCGCTTAAGCTAGTGGGAGACAATCATTTTGAAGGAGCTCAGAGTATAGTTCAAAATCTAAGCAGGGTACAGCACTCTAACAGTACTGGAAGGCTTGATCTTTCTGTCTAAGCCTTAGATTCCTTGCCGTGCCATTAATTCTATATCTGAGACCTCTTTCTTACTGATTACTGGTCAAAGCAAATTTAATTGTGACCTCACATACTGTGCTACTGTGCTCAGTCACTCAGCTGTGTCTGACTCTTTGCAGCCCCATGGACTATAGGCTGTGTCCCCTGCATTAACAGGCAGATTCTTTACCACTAGCATCACCTGGGAATCTGCCTGTCAATGCAGGAGACACAAGAGACACAGGTTCAATCCCTGGATCAGGAAGATCCCTTGAAGGAGGAATGGCAATCTCTCCAGTATTCTTGCCTGGAAAATTCCATGGGCAGAGTAGCCTGGTGGGCTACAGTCCACAGGGCTGCAAAGAGTCGTACATCACTGAGCTCACACACATCATCTAAGAACTAAAACAACATATGGTAATGGCCCTCAGAGATAGTGTTGTGAATTTCTGTTATGTTACACTGGCCAGTTGGTGATATTTTAATTGCCCTGCTGACACAGATGCTGACTTTATTAAGAACAACTCTTAACAAAAGCCAAAGGAATAATTTTATATTATAGTTCAATCACCTAAAAGAAAAGAATGCAGACATTTTGCCTTTGATAACTCACATACCTTGCTATGAAGACAGAATTGACCAGGAGGTACAAATCCACGTTTATAGAAGTCACATATTGCTACCTGCCCCTAGAAACTGGAGCAACAAGACAAGAAATTCACCATTGATCTTCAGGACTCTTGAAGATTCTGTAGCTACAACCACTGACAAACTGTTCTGATGGTTTGAATTATTAGAGTGGGAGGGGTGTACACCCACACCCCACTGACTTTAGGTTTGGTGACATGACGTTTTGGCTGGCGGAATGTTAGCAGATGTTACATGAACTGAAGTTCCAAATGCGTTTGCATGGTTAGGTGTGGTTTCTTGTCCTTCTGCCATCTAGATGGTCTGGGAAACCACTGGTCCCAGTAGGAGGGGCATGTGGAGCAGAGCTGAAATTGAACTTGACCAGCAGCTTGAAGCAGATGCATCTTGGCCCATCTGATGACCAACAAGAGAGAAATAAATGTCTGCTGTTGTTAGCCATTGAGATTTTTGGAGAGTTATGATTTAGTTATGATTTAGACAGCATTTTCATAGCTGGCTGATATAGCTAGATCATCATTTTCCATTTTGAACTAATTTTTCTATGAAGTTGGCGAATAGCAATGGACATATCTAAATATATGTGGTGAGGTTACCTCTATAAGATTTCAATAAATGTTTTAGGGGGGGTAGGGTTTGCGTTTCATTTGGAAGTTCCCTGTATTGAGATGAGCTTCAGAGAAAAAAGCAAGAAAGCTTATTTGAATGATTATTTGTTCTCACTCTCACAACAATTTTTAAATGGTATTCTCAGTCTCAAGGTAGTGCCTGACATATTGATTTGGAAATACAGACTAAGATCTGTTACTTTAGATACCTGAGCACAAAGAACGCAGAACCTGCCAAGACACGAGACAAAGGAGAAGTGGGTTTGATCTCTGGGTCAGGAAGATCCCCTAGAGCAGGGCATGGCAGCCCGTTCCAGTATTCTTGCCTGGGAAATCCCATGGACAGAGGAGCCTGGAAGGCTACCGTCCATGAGTTTGCACAGAGTTAGACATGGCTGAATGACTTAGCACGCACGAGAATGCAGAAATGTGCAGTAACGTTTTAAATTCTTTTTTCAGGATGTAAATAAGGACAGTTTGAACTATATAATGCGATTTGTCATTCTAGAATAGCTTGCTGCTTCTATGCTATGTCTTTATCTCTCCAGTAGACATTGCTAGTCTTTTAATTAAAAACATGGTCACTTCCTGCCTCTGTCCGGCTTGGGTCAAGGCAGTTCCTGAGACAGCTCTGGCAATATAGGCCCTATGGTTACAACCTCCCACTTCTACCAGCAGGTGGGGCTATAGAGTTAGTCATGTCCCAGCAAGGTCAATCAGCCTGCATTTGCTATATGAAATGACTGCTTTCCCACAACCTCCATTCAGCTGACTCAACTCAGTCGTCCAGTGATCGAGCTGTTTGTGTGACTGAGCCTTCTGGTTTCCATGTGGGGTTTGACTGTCTACGGTGACACTGGTCAGCTTGGTTGGAACTCTTATCCTTGCTGGCTTTTCAAATCCTCTTCTGCCGTGGGAACTGGACACTTCTCCATACCTACAGATAGACATGGTCTACTTTGCATATCTAGCATCATGAATAGGATCCGACCCACCTGACTCTTAGCATCATCCCATGATTGTGACTCTGCCAGTGCTGAGGTTCTCTACATTTTAGACTGGGCCTCTTTTTCTTGAAGATGGGTCTCTTGCTCACACTTTAGATATCCTATGCTGGATTACTGATTGATGCAGTTGGGTGTTGGTCCTTCAGGCTTGCTTATCACTAGTATTTACCCCTAGTCTGTCTCCTCTAGGTTGTGGCTTCATTCTCTCATTCACCAGTCTATATTGCTGATGTTTCTGTTGATGTGTGTTTATTAAATATTGACTTTTGTTCTACTTTTAACTAAAAAACAAAATCCCCTATGTACAACTTTGGTATGGCTACCATAACAAAATAACACAAATGGAGTGACTTAAACGGAAGAGACTTATTTTCTCACAGTGCTGCAGGCTAGAAGTTTGAGATCACGTGCCGGCATGGTTGGTTTCTTCTGAGGCCTCTCTTCTTGGTTTGCAGATCACCACCTTCTTGCTGTGTCCTCACACCTTTGTCCCTCTGTTTGTGTTGTCTCTGTCTTCATTTCCCATCCTTATAAGTTCATTCATAGTCATAGTAGAGTAGGGTCTACTCTATTGACTCCTTCTTAAACTTAATTGCCTCTTCAAAGGTACTATACCCAAACAGTCATATTCTGAGGTATAGGGGGTAAGGCTTCAGAGTAGGGATTGTGAGATAATACAATTCAGCTCACACATTTTTATTTCCCAAATAAAAATAATTTTTGTTTTTTGGTATTTGATTAAATCAGATTTATTTTGAAGTATTTTGTTTCAGAGCTTCCCAAGTAGTGTCATGGTAAAGAACCTCCATGACAATGCAGGATACGCAAGAGATGCAGGTTTGATCCTTGGGTCGGGAAGATCCCCTGGAGTAGGAAATGGCAACTGACTCTAGTATTCTTGCCTGGAAAATTCCATGGACAGAGGAGCTTGGAGGATTACAGTCCATGGCATCACAAAGAGTCAGACACAAAGAGTATATCGCACACATTTTGTTTCAACTTCAAATCATGGTCCTGGGGCATGTCGTTATTTTTAAAATTAATTTTTATTGGAATATAGTTGCTTTCCTATGCTGTGTTAGTTCTGCTACTGCTACTGCTAAGTCACTTCAGTTGTGTCCGACTCTGTGTGACCCCGTAGACGGCAGCCCACCAGGCTCCCCCTTCCCTGGGATTCTCCAGGCAAGAACACTGGAGTGGGTTGCCATTTCCTTCTCCAATGCATGAAAGTAAAAAGTTGAAGTGAAGTCACTCAGTCGTGTCTGACTCTTAGCGACCCCATGGACTGTAGCCTTCCAGGCTCCTCCATCCATGGGATTTTCCAGGCAAGAGTGCTGGAGTGGGTTGCCATTGCCTTCTCCTGTACGGTTATACATAGACATATATCCCCTCTTTTTTGTATTTTCTTCTCATTTAAGCCACCACGTAGCAATGAGTAGAGTTCCTTGAACGAAACAGCAGGTTCTCATTAGTTATCTATTTTATACATAGTAATGTACATGGTCGCAAAGAGTCAGACACAATTGATCAACTAATGGTTTTGCCTTCGGTGTATATATGTCAATCCCAATTTGAGAATTCATCGCCCTCTTCCCCAGTTGGTGTCCTTATCTTTGTTCTCGACATCGGTAGTTTTATTTTTAATTCTTCAAGATACTGACAAGAAGATAGTAATCATTTGAATTTCCAATGATGGATGTAGTCTCCTGTTCACGTATTTTGAAGAATTTCCAGAATTGTTATAACTGGATTATCATTGCATAGCAAAGTTACTGAGGAAGCAGTTATTTAAATTATGTGTGATAATTATTATTAGGTAATTCAGAAATGGATGGAGAGGGAAGAATGTGGTGATAAAAGAGGTGTGACTGGACATAGAGTCTCTTAGCAACAGGATTACTTAAGAAGGACTCAATCGAAGCTTTGCCACTGTCTTCAAGTCCCTGACGCATCTCTGCATTGTGAATCTGAGTCTCCAGGCTGTGAATTCTCCCCCTTAATCTCCTGTCTCCTCACCTATAACCTCATTCCGTCTACATCTATTCCTCCACACTGATTGAAATTCCACTTTCACACCCTGTTATATGCTATGCTTTGTTATCTCTTTCCAAATTCTCAGACTCTCCCTTCCAGAGCAGCTTCTCATTTATTTGTTTTACATGACAAAGATTTGCTTTCGTATCAATTTTGCTGCACGAAAGTCCGCCCCGAATGCAGTAACTTAGCACCATTTATTCAGCACGTGAGCCTGTAGGTGGGTTTGACTGAGCAGTTCTCTGGTCTCAGATGGGCTCCCTGCCTGGTGATGGGCTCCAGACATGACATTCTCATCCCTTTGCTTCAGCTCATTATCGTCTGGTGTCTCGGCTCCACCCTTCCCCAGTTCCACAGAAGCTGAGCCTACTAAGAACAAAACGACCAACTTAATTAGTAAAACCAAGGGAGTGTTTTAGGTCTAGTCCTACTTGACTGTCCTTCAGCCTTGGTACTAATGATGGCCACTATATTTGCGAAATAACTTTTCCTCCACTGGCTTCCAAGAGTTCTTAATTTCTTCAGGTTTAATTGTGTTAGTGTCCTCTCAGTTACTCTACTTTTCTCAGTCCTTAAATACTAGTTCTTCCCAGGGCTCCACACTTTGAACTTGTCTCACTCTAGCTTCAATACTTTGGCCACCTGATTAGAAGAGCTGACTCACTAGAAAAGACCCTGATTGCTAGGGAAAGTCTGAAGGCAAAAGGAGAAGGTGGTGGCAGATGATGAGATGGTCAGATGGTATCATTGACTCAATGGACATGAATCTGAGCAAACTCTGGGAGATAGTGAATGGCAGGGAAGCCTGACTGCTTCAGTCCTTGGGGCTGCAGAGAGTCAGACATGACTTAGTGTTGGATAACAACACTCTCTTTAAAATATTGTGTTCACTCCCATTGTGTGAGTCAACAGCCTTACTGTCTGAAGCAGACTGAGTGATAGTTGAAGTCATAGATCCATTATGAGAACTGGTCAAAACAATATGCCTTACCTAAGACAGTTTACAGATCTATAATTTAAGGGGGAGGCAAGGCAGATAAGCTAAAGGGGTCACCGGTGAAAGAGGAAGACTAAAACAAGGTCTTGAACATGTGAAATAGGCTCTGAGATCAGAGAGGTAGGGATAACTATAGAGCAAGGAAACAGGCAAACAGAGAAGTGGGATGGGTAGAGGCTGTAAAATGTGTGTGAATGACAAGGACAGACATTATTCCATATGGCTCGTATGGAAAACATGTTCTATATTGCAGGGAGGACTCAGTTTTATTTAAAAATCCAGAGATGTAGTGATTAAAAATATATTTACTAAGCATTTGCTATATTACAGGCTACATTCTAGGCACTTGGGATTTTTCATCGATAAAGGAGGAAGAAAGTGTGTTATAAACTTTACATTAGGGATGGGTAGTGGGAACAGACCATAAACAATTAACATAGTAAAAAAAATGGAAATACCTTAAAAAGTGATACTTAACTATGGAACAAAACAGTATGAAAAAATAGCAAATGGAATCAAGAGTGCAGGAGGATGTTAAAGTTTAAAGGGTGATTGAAATTGGCTTATTAGGAAGAAAAAGAAAGAACCAGGTGAGCCTCATGGAAAGCCACGTGGATATCTTGCAGAGGTGTACTCCAGACAGAGGGAAGAGTCAGTCCAGATGTCTTAGGTCTAAGGTTTTCAGTGGTTGAAACATAAAACTGAAAGAGTCCGGAGTACCTACAAGTATTACAGAAATCATCTGAAGTGCCCATATATCCCCGAAAAGGCAAGGTAAGCTGGCCATGGGTTGGCGGTCCAGGAGAGAGCAGGAGGTTGAAAATAAGAGGCCACGGAGGCCTATGCCTACCAATTAGAGGTCTTTCTGATGCTAATGGTGCAGACTCAGAGGGGACAGAGTCTTAGAGCCGTGGTTGTAGGTGAGGGTAACTAAGCCTCATTGTGGTCCAATGAAGGCAAAGGTCAGCATCCAGTTTTCTTCCGAGGAGGACATGTAAGCCTTTTAATAATTTAAATGATCTTAAGAAACAAGGGAATAAAAGGGAAACTCTGAATTCAGTGAGTATTTGCCCTCAGGAGACTAAATTCTAAATTGAAAGGAAATGGAGTTCTCTCAGATGGGAACATTATGTTTGTTTGTTTGCTTTTTTTATTTTCAAACAAAACTGTAACTTGAAAGCCAATTTAAATTGAGTTATGTGCTTAGACATATGAGAAATATTATACTTGCTATGCGAATGGTTTATAGATGCAGAAGAAAGAAACCAAGAGTTAATTAAAAATGCTATTTCAATATTTGATCATTGAAGGTTACACACCAGCTTGTTGACAGTATATCTGTCTTTGCATCTGCTATTTATCAAATATTTATTGTGTTCCTCCCACATATAATTACGCTGCCTCAAATGACAAGCAAATTATGAAGCTTTGTAAGACACTAATCCTGTTCTAAAGTGATTGACAATGTATAATAAAAAATATAAACATAACATTTTTGTTATTGGAAATGTATTGTGGTACTTGAAAATTTGCTTCCAGAGGGGCAGAGATAGATTAGGAGGTGAAAATTGTTTTTTTTTTTCAGCAATTTACAGAAAAATTGAGTGAAAGTACAGAGTTCCCATAAATCTGTTCACCTAACTCTCCATTTCCGCCATTATTAACATCTTACATTAACACTGTGTCTTTGTTACAATTGATGAGCCAATGTCGTTATATGATAATGCACTATAGAGTCTCTTAAGGTTCACTTTATATTTTACACATTCTATGGGTTTTGACATATGTATCATGTCAAGTACCCACCATTATACTATCATAGAGCAGTTTCCTTGATCTAAAGGTCTTCTGTGCTCTGCTTATTCATTCCTCCTTCCCCCTTGCCCTGACAAACACAGATCTTTCTACTTTCTCCATAGTTTTGCCTTTTCTACAATGTCATATACTTGGAATCATACAATTTGTAGCCTTTCAAATTGGCTCTTTTCTCTCAATAATATACATATAAAGTTCCTCCAAGTCTTTCTGTGGTTTGATAGCTCATTTATTTTTATTGCTGAAAAATATTCTATTGTATGGATGTACCACAGTTTGTTTATCCATTCTCCTATTAAAGGACATCTTCACTGCTTTCACAATTATTTTTTAATTTAATCTTTCTTTTCTTCTACGATTGAATCTTCATATGTTTAACTTAAATTTGATCCTTCTGTGTTTTAAATGGAAAAAACAGTAATATAATGTTGTGTTGGAACTTGTATGGGGGGAGGAGAGGGAGGCTTAAGAGGAAGGTGTATGTATGTATGTATGTGTGTGTATATATATATATATATATGGTAAATAACTGATTTGCCGTATTGTATGGCAGAAACCAACACAGCATTGTAAAACAATTATTCTCTAATTAAAAAAAAAAAGAACCTGTTTAATTATAAGTGATGCAAACCAAAATTGAGTCAATTTAAGCAAATAGTTTAATTTGCTCTAAGGGTGCAGTGAAAATACATGGAGCTCAAAGACAGGAAGAAGAATGAAACTTGGGAACAAGTGAAACTTGTCTGAGGACATCTCATCTTGATTATGAAAGCAGATTTTGTGTGTGTGTGTGTGTGTGTGTGTGTGTGTGAATCTATACTGAGACACTCCTTCTGTCCACATAACAAAGTCTTTCCAGATATGTTTTTAACAATGTATAGCTCTAGCCAATGGGAAGAAACTAGTCTGATTTTCACTTTTGATATCAAAGTTAGATTTCTATGAAGACCCGCATTGGTCCTGCTCTGGTGCCCTCTTCTAGACTTATCAATCATGCCTTTGAAGCAGGATCAAGAGAAGACCACTGTTTCTGCAATGACCATGTAGAAGGATTAATTGAAGTAGGATTGATGGTATATAGTACATGATCAGAAGAAAACAGTGCATCTCAAACAACTATAAAGTTAAAAGCAGAATCCATGTTTTAAAAATAACTATATTTAAACTATAGAAAATATCTTTGAATATAGAAGAAGCACACAAAGATAAAAATATCACAAAACATTTTAGTGGTTATGTTTTATTTTTACTCTTCTAGGTTTTAAAAAATTATTTTCCTGTTTTCATCATGAAGAGATATATTAAAATTAAATCCATATCTAGGTATTAAAATAGTATTTATCACAGAAATATCTTTACTCAGTGTGTTTTTGAGATCATTAATTCAGAGTACATCTTGGTTTTTTCTTTAGCTTGCTCCTGGGAACAGAAGAGTAAGAAAGACTTGACTATTCTTGAATATTGAATATATTACTCCCTTCATTGTAAATAAATACCCATCTTGGTTTTCTGGCACTTAGTTTATGAACTTGTCATTACAGTCATTTTGGAGTGACTGAAACACATGAAGTTAACTTATAGTGCATCTTAAATTATTAGCAGCATTCACCAGCTGATTAATTTAGCCAAAAGTATCAATGACGGTAAATATGCTGTGGCTTTGTGTTTCAGTATTGAAGGGTAGAAACCTTAGACAGGCTGAAATGATGTAACAGCAGTCATTCCTTGTCTATTTACCATTATCCATCTATTCATTCAATCAGTGTTATAGAGTGTTTACTATGAGTAAACACTAGTTTGAACTCCTTAAGGACTGACCCCTGTTTTCCGTCGAATGCCTTTGAATCCTCAGTATATGATACTACACTTAGATTAGAATAAGGTCACAGTAAACGTGTTGATTTAAACTGAATTGGATTGCCTGGTGCTGGCAAATTAAAGCAATTAAAAGGTCCCTTGCTTATGAACCTCTGCCCAGTAGGGTAGTAATTATCAATGGAAAGTAAACAACACATGAAGGAAATGCGCTCCCTTTAATTGAGTACTGTTATTTGCTTAGTACTTTTCATATACAGCATCTGTAGACCTGATAACAACTGTGTGTGTGTGTGTGTTGGGGGGATCAGGAGAGGGTACTATATGATGAAATTAAGAGTTTGTTAAATATCTTGTCCAGTGATACCTGCTAATGTCATAATAGATTCAAAGCCACACTTTGTGTTTAGATTCATTACTGGCTCACATGCTGAGCATGGTTAGCCTGTTTATGTTTTCATTTTGAAACAGCTCCTTTTCCTTTGTATACGATCAGAAAAAATAATGCTATTGATTTTCAATAATGTGCTTGATTTGTTTTTCCACTGGGATTATGGACTCATTAAAATGTTCATGCTGTCTCATTTGTGACCAACAGCAGACATTTCAGTTTAAGGACCAGCATTTCCTTAATTAGCAACCTCTTCCTCTGCAGGGGTGGGGCCAGTGACCTTGGCATCAGTAATGCCAGGCTTTAGTCAACTGAGTTCTCATACACTATAAACTCATGATTTCCTACAGCATCTCTTTGATTTGTGTAGCCATCAGCGTCCAGATTCTAGTATTCCTTCCTACTAATAATCTGACTCTCAAAACTCATATACCAAAAATCACAGTTTCAATATTCTTAAATATTATGCTTAATATTTTTGCTTAATATCTTTACACATATGTTACTTTCAAAGCATATCTAGTTAGCAAAGCAATAACATGTTTAGGAATGTATCTTGCAGTTGAGAAGGACTTCCTTACAGAAGAAGAGCTTTGGATCAATTCATTCTTACAAGCAGCAAGAACCTGAGGCATCCATGACTAGACTACACAGGATCTTTATCAGTCTTCTCTGTCAAAATACTCTTTACCACTCAGAGATGTGAGCATTAACAGGACCTGCTACTGAGTAATCATCCCCTTTGTTCCCTGCAATCACCACTATTCACTACTACGCTGTTTAGCAATGACAGATTTTTCTTAATAGAGAAGCATGAAGGTACATTTTGTCCCCAAACTATTGCTCAAAGTGGGTTGAAAAACAAGAACTCCAATGAGGTGGTATGAGGAAAGAGAAAAATAGGTGTTCTTAGGGTTCAGCATCTTGGGAAAATAAACATCTTTAGACATCAAACAGTATCTCTTAAGCAGCATGGACAGAAAGCACTACTACTTTTGCTAAATAAAAAGCCCCGCTTCTTGAATTCAGTATATAATTCATGATCTTATGACACTGAGAATAGTCTTCATTCTTAGTAAATAAAGGTTTCTCTGCATCTTAATGTTTTTTTTAATTTATCTGTTTCTGGCCATGCTGGATCTTGGTTGCTGCACAGGCTTTCTCTAATTGCAGTGAGTGGGAGCTATCTCTAGCTGTGGTGCTCAGACTTCTCATCACAGTGGCTTCTCCTGTTGTGGAGAGCAGGCTCAGCCGGTATGGTGCACCAGCTTAGTTGCCCCATGGCACGTGGAATCTTATCAGACCAGGAATAGAACTTGTGTCCCCTCTATTCGCAGGGAAATTCTTAACCACTGGACCACCAGGGAAGTCCCTGCATCTTAATTTTCATTTGCTTCTGCTAAGGATTTTGAAGTGTATCCTTAACAGACTTTGCAATCCTAATGTAATCATCAGATTGTAAAAATTCAAGTGCTAGGGTGAGTTGAAAAAAATTCAGACTTGAGATTTTTATTATTAGTATGCCTGTGTTACTGTTTGAATATTTAATATTTTTAATATATTATTTAAAAGTTTAAATATTTTCTAAGAGAGAACAGAAAAACTCATTAATCATGAAGGTGTTTTTTGAACCCAAATGAATGGAGAAATTAAAGGAATAGTATTCTAAAAATAGGAATGAACTGAGGAAGTTTCATAAAAGGAAACAATAGTCCACTAAATACTCGGTTTCCTTTACAACCATGTTTATATTATTCCTGTCTTTAAAATGAAAAGTAAATATGTGAAGGGTTAGGAAAGGCTAAAAATATATATCCCATATGTGCAAACAACTGATTTTCATTTTAAGGAAATCATTCTTGAATATATCCTCATATGACTTGCATTTATAAGAAAGAATCCATTTTTGATCACTTTGGGGGATTTTTAAACATTGCAATCTTTATCTCATCTCTCTCTTCTTCTAATGTCTTCTCTGTGCCTTTGATCATGGCCCTCTACCCCAATCTTCCATCATGACTGTCCTTCAGTCCCCATTTCTACCTAAGGGTCCCTGGCACCAGAGTTGAGATAGTCTACAGGCCAGACAGAAACTTTTCTTAGGATATCAACTTAATAAAAAGCATTTTCTTAGACAGCAGGATGTTGCCACCTGAGGATGGCAAGATATTAACTGCTCAGTAAATACTAGATTAGGGCTTCCTTTGTACTGAGTAAGTAAAGAATCTGCCTGCAATGCAGGAGACCTGGGTTCAATCCCTAGGTTGGGAAGATCCCCCTGGAGAAGGAAACATTATGTGTCAGACCCTATTGGATTTATGTAGTGATCAACTAGATAGAAATGGTCTCTATCAGGGGAGAGCCAAGTAAAAAAATCCCCAAACAAAAACCAAAAGAGTATGCAAAATACTACATAAAAAAAAAACTTAGGTTATTTCAAGATAATTTCAGTGTTACTGAGCCTATAAGCATTATAGTAGCTAAGATTCATACTCAGAACATCACAAAGAATAACTTAGAAAACATACTAAATAAAATACAATTATCCTGTATTTTATTTACAGGAGATGTGTGCTGACTGAAACAATGAACTATGCTTCTCATTCTAGCTGTACACCAGAATCACCCATGAAACTTTAAAACAAAGCAGATGTCCGGTAGTTCTAAGTAGGGTAAGGCCTGAACGATACTAATTTTTAAAAGCTCTGCAGGTCATTCTGACCAGTTTAGTTCAGTTCAGTCGCTCAGTCATGTCCGACTCTTTGCGACCCCATGAATCGCAGCACGCCAGGCCTCCCTGTCCATCACCAACTCCTGGAGTTCACTCAGACTCACGTCCATCGAGTCAGTGATGCTATCCAGCCACCTCATCCTCTGTCGTCCACTTCTCCTCCTGCCCCCAACCCTTCCCAGCATCAGAGTCTTTTCCAATGAGTCAACTCTTCGCATGAGGTGGCCAAAGTCCTGGAGTTTCAGCTTTAGCATCATTCCTTCCAAAGAAATCCCAGGGCTGATCTCCTTCAGAATGGACTGGTTGGATCTCCTTGCAGTCCAAGGGACTCTCAAGAGTCTTCTCCAACACCACAGTTCAAAAGCATCAATTCTTCGGCGCTCAGCCTTCTTCACAGTCCAACTCTCACATCTATACATGACCACAGGAAAAACCATAGCCTTGACTAGACGGACCTTAGTCGGCAAAGTAATGTCTCTGCTTTTGAATATACTATCCAGTTGGTCATAACTTTTCTTCCAAGGAGTAAGCATCTTTTAATTTCATGGCTGCAATTACCATCTGCAGTGATTGTGAGCATTCTATAAGTGAGAACACCTGAGAACACGATCAGCAAGTACGGAATGTATAAATGGGTGAAAAGGCGCCTTGGGATTATAAATTCTTCATGTGCATGGACTATGTCTTGTTTTTGTACGCTAGCCCACAAAGTTTATTGTAATGAGTGAATAAATGGATGAATGAATTATGAAAAAAGCCCAAATTGTGATTAAAAAAGAAATGGGACTTACGTGTTAGATTGTAAAACAAAATGAGGGAAGGGATTTCCATCTATTTGTTCACTGGGTGTATCTGCAGGAGCAAGAAAAGAATCTGACACCCAGAGTCTGCAATAATAAAATTAGTGGACTAAACCCAGCAAATAACAGGAGAGGGTTGGATTAGTGGCGTGATCTGAGAAGAAGCGTGTATCAGTATCTTACTGCTGCTGTAACAAACTACCACAAACCTAATGGCTTGATTTAAACTATACAAACGTATTATGTGACAGCTTGATTGTTCTGAAATACAAAAATAGAGTCTTAGCTAAAATCAAAGTGTCAGGAGGCTACAACTCTTCTGGAGACCTCAGAGGAGAATCTCTTTCCTTGTCCTTTTCTGGCTTGCAGGCAACTCCATTCCTGGCTCACAACTCTTTTGTACCATCTTCAAAGATGCTGAATCCTTCTCATATTGCCATCTCTAGGGTTCTGTCTTCCATAGTCCTAGCTTCCTTTTCCACTTTTGCAGACTCTTGTGATTGCAGTGAAAACATCAAAATAATCCAGGATAATATTCTTATTTTAACCCAGCTGATTAACAACCTTAATCTATCTGCAGCCATAATTCTCTTTTGCCATGTAACCTGTTTACTGGTTTCAGGGGTTAGGCTGTAGACATCTTTGAAGCACCATTATTCTGTCTATCAGTTTTCTCTGAGTACTGGTGCTGTGGGAGATTTGAAAGAAGTCAGGCATGTAAATATATGTGTGTATATTTGTGTGCACGTAAGCTGCTAGGGCAAAATGGTTGTCTGAGGAGGCCTTACAGATAGCTGAGTAAAGAAGAGAAGCTGACGGCAAAGGAGAAAAGGAATGATATACCCACCTGAATGCAGAGTTCCAAAGAATAGCAAGGAGAGATAAGAAAGCCTTCTTCAGTGATCAGTGCAGAGAAATAGAGGAAAACAATAGAATGGGAAAGACTAGAGATCTCTTCAAGAAAATTAAAGATGACAAAGGAACATTTTGTATAAATTGGGCCCAATAAAGAATAGAAATAGTATGGACCTAACAAAAGCAGAAGATATTAAGAAGAAGTGGCAAGAATACAAAGAAGAACTATACAAAAAAGATCTTCATGACCCAGATAACCATGATGGTGTGATCACACACCTAGAGCCAGATATCCCTGGAATGCGAAGTCAAGTGGGCCTTAGGAAGCATCACTAAGAATAAAGCTAGCGGGGTGATGGAATCCCAGTTGAGCTAATTCAAATCCTAAAAGATGATGTTACTAAAGTGCTGCACTAAATGTGCCAGCAAATTTGAAAAACTCAGCAGTGGCCACAGGACTGGAAAAGGTCTGTTTTCATTCCAATCCCCAAAAAAGCAATGCCAAAGAATGCTCAAACTACTGCACAATTGCACTCATCTCACATGCTAGCATGGAGAAGGAAATGGCAACCCACTCCAGTATTCTTGCCTGGAGGACCCCAAGGATGGGGGAGCCTGGTGGGCTGACATCTATGGGGTCACACAGAGTCGGACACGACTGAAGCAACTTAGCAGCAGCAGCACATGCTAGCAAAGTAATGCTCAAAATTCTCCAAGCCAGGTTTCAACAGTACATGAACTGTGAACTTACAGATGTTTAAGCTGGATTTAGAAAAGGCAGAGGAACCAGAGATATAATTGCCAACATCCGTTGGATCATTGAAAAAGCAAGCAAACTCCAGAAAAAGTCTGCTTTATTGACTATGCCAAAGTCTTTGACTGTGTGGACACAACAAACTGTAGAAAATTTTTCAAGAGATAGGAATACCAGACCACCTGACCTGCCTCCAGAGAAATCTGTATGCAGGTCAAGAAGCAACAGTTAGAACTGGACATGGAACGAATCGAAAGGTTCCAAATTGGCAAAGGAGTACATCAAGTTTGTATATTTTCACCCTGCTTATTTAACTTTTATGCAGAGTATATCACGTGAAATGCTGCGTTGGATGAAGCACAAGCTGGAATCAAGATGCTGGGAGAAATATCAATGAGCTCAATGCGCAGATACCACCCTTATGGCAGAAAGCAAAGAAGAACTAAAGAGCCTCTTGATGAAAGTGAAGGAGAAGCGTGAAAAATTTGGCTTCAAACTCAACATTCAGAAAGCTAAGATCTTGGCATCTGGTCCCATCACTTCATGGCAAATAGATGGAAAACAATGAGAGATTTTATTTTCTTGGGCTCTAGAATCACTGCTGATGGTGACTGCAGCCATGAAATGAAAAGATGCTTTCTCCTTAGAAGAAAAGCTATGACCAACCTAGACAGCATATTAAAAAGCAGAGACATTGCTTTGCTGATGAAGGTCCATCTAGTCAAAGCCATGGTGTTTCCAATAGTCATGTATGGACGTGAATATTGGACCATAATGAAAGCTGAGCACCAAATAATTGATGTTTTTTAACTGTGGTATGGAGAAAAACTCTTGAGAGTCCCTTGGACTGCAAAGAGATCCAACCAGTCAATCCTAAAGGAAATCAGTTCTGAATATTCATTAGAAGGACTGATGCTGAAGGTAAAACTCCAATACTTTGGCCACCTGATGCAAAGAATTGACTCATTTGAAAAGACCCTGATGCTGGGAAAGATTGAAGGCAGGAGGAGAAGTGGACAACAGAGGATGAGATGGTTGGATGGCATCTCTGACTTGATGGACATGAGTTTGAGCAAGCTTCGTGTGTTGGTGATGGACAAGGGAACCTGGTGTGCTGCAATCCATGGCTTTGGAAAGAATTGGACAAGACTGAGTGACTGAACTGACTGAACTGAAGCTGCTAGGGAGGAAGTGGATGGAGAGATTAGAGACAGCAGTTGGAGAGACAAAAGAGAGACTTTTCATCTAGTCTGTGATAAAGAGTTTTAAATTTATTCTAAGTACACTTAAAAGCTGGCTTCCTAAGGGGCACAGTGGTAAAGAATCCGCTTGTCAATTCAGGAGATGCAATGGCTGCAGGTTAGATCTCTGGTTCAAGAAGATTCCCTGGAGTAGGAAATGGCAACCCACTTCAGTATTCTTGCTTGGAGAATTCCATGGAAAGAGGAACCTGGTGGGCTACTGTCCAATAGGGTCACAGAGTCAGACATGACTGAATAAACATGTACACTTAAAAGCTATTGGTTTTAAACAACAACAGCAAAAAGATCTTATTATATTTTAAGTGGATCATTTCTAGGAGGAGGAGAAAAGGGAAGGCTACATCAACAAAAAAGTGTATATATATTTAACTTCAGGATCCCTTGGTGGCTCAGACAGTAAAGAGTCTGCCTGTAGTGCGGGAGACATGAGTTCAATCCCTGTGTTGGAAGATCCCCTGGAGAAGGAAATGGCAACCTACTCTAGTATTCTTGCCTGGAGAATCCCATGGAAGGAGGAGCCTAGGAGGCAATAGTCCATGGGGTCCCAGAGTTGGACACAACTGAGCAACTTCACTTTCCTTTCCTTTTCAGGAATTGAGAAGTGTGATGGCTGGATTTAGGAGGCAGGACAGCTGGGCTGTCCTTGGGGGCTGAGGAATCTGCCTGGGGTGGTCTGGGCCCATCACCCCTGGTCAGTTGCAGTCTCGGTCAAGATAGAAGGCTTGGAGGGAGATGGGCAGTAGAGGGGATTGAAGGGGCCTGAGCAGGGGGCAGTTGTTTACTCTGTGAACACGTCCTTCACAGGTGAGTCTTTTCTAGTTTTTTAGATAAGGCAAGGGTGTCTTGATAGCAAGATCTGTCTCTATGTCTGATTTTGGCTTTTAAATTCCAGAGTATAAATGAAGAATCAGGTCACCAACTGGAAAAGATTCCAAGATCTGAGAAGCTGATAAAACTGTGGCCATGTAATGGTAGCCAAATGTGGAGGTGCAAAATTTTTGGAGTCTCTTACTCAAAAGTTTTATGGACTGGGAGAGTTTAGACAAGAAAATGGGCCTAGAAAATTCTATCTTAAGGACTTTTTTTTTTTTTTTGGTAACAAAGGAGGAAGCATATTTTGTTATGCTTTGTTAATATGCACACAAAACCCTGGCCCCATGAGAAAGGTATGGAGAAAAAGCTTTGTTTCCTTATGCTAGGGAGCGATCTCGGAGGGCTAGAAGAAATAACATGGTGTGTTTTGAGATGCCCAGGGCAGCCCAGGCCCATGGGGATGTTCATTCAATGCTGGAGCTCTGGAGGCATCTGTGTTTGTTTTATAACTTCTCGTCATCATCATCATCTTCATCCTGTATGATTTATGACAGCGCCTGCTGGTAAAGCAGTTTATCAGTAAAACAGTACATATGGCGCTCTGTGCTGTGCTGTGATATTCAGGGATTACTGTGGAGACGGAAGCAAACTGGATGCTGCCAGTACCTTCTGCTATAAAGATATCTGAACCTGCTCACCGTGCCAAGCATGGCCTAGAACAGGTGACTTGGCAGACACCCAGCCATAAGCAGATGTTCATTTGGATGCTAATTAAAATTTATAAACCACTTATCTTTTTTTTTTGGTTACACACTTTGATAAGTTATATCTTTATCCTCCAAGTTATTAAATAACTTAATAACTGATTAAAATATATTAAACTGATTAAAACTTATTTTAAAAGAATTTAATAACTGATCAAAACTTATTTTAAAAGAATTTATTTTCGAGTGAATTAAGTCATAAAGAAAAACAAATGTCATATACTAATGCATATATATGGGATATAGAAAAATGGTGCAGATGAACCTACATGCAGGGCAGGAATAGAGACAGAGACATAGAGAATAGACAGGTGGGCACAGTGAGGGAAAGGGAGGGTGGGACAAATTGGGAGATTAGGATGAGATACACACACACACACACACACACACACACACACACACTGTGCTGTGCTATGCCTAGCCGCTCATTGCTCAGTTGTGTGTCCGACTCTGCGAGCCCATGGACTGTAGCCCACCAGGCTCCTCTGTCCATGAGGATTCTCCAGGCAAGAATACTGGCGTGGGTTGCCATGCCCTCCTCCAGGGGATCTTCCCAACTCAGGGATTGAACCCAGGTCTCCCACACTGCAGGTAGATTCTTTACCATCTGAGCCACCAGGGAAGCCCAAAAATACTGGAGCGGGTAGCCTATCCCTTCTCCAAGGGATCTTCCTGACCTGGGAGTGAAACTGGGGTTTCTTGCCTTGCAGGCAGATTCTTTACCAGCTGAGCTTCCAGGGAAACCCATAAATACCCTACCATGTGTAAAATAGACAGCAAGAGAAGCTGCTGTATAGCACAGGAACTCAGGACGGCACTCTGTGAGGACCTGGAGGGGTGGGAGGGAGGTCCAAGAGGGAGGGGATACAGGCATGCAGATAGTTGATTCATTTCATTGTACAGCAGAAACTAACACAACATTGTAAAGCAATTATATTCTATTCTTTTTTAAAGCCAGAAAAAACAGGGTTTCCTGTTTTAAAAGGAACGTATTGTTTTGTATGTGCTAAAAAAGTGAGCCAAGTATAAGGAAATCTTCTATAGCAAGATATTTAGCATGAGATTACCAAAAATGAACAAGAATCCAAGCCTGAGCATTTCAGATATTTGGTGTTGAGAAGGTCAAATGATATGCCAGCTCAGGAACCTGTAGCTCTATCCACTCTCATAGGTCTGGGTCTTCAAGTCACTGGGAGGACTCTGCTCTCTGTGACAGCAGAATTACAGGGTCTAATTTCCTGATGTCTTCCCAGCTGCTGTCCATTCATTCAGCATTTTTGGAGGAAGCCCAACGGTGCATAGAGAAATATCAAGACTGTCAGGAGAGAGAGAGAAAACCACTGGCAACAGCAGGCACACAGCAGAGTGAGTAGAATTGCTCTGGAGTAACGGCAAGAGTATTTCTGTAGCACAGTTGGGATCTGCAGATGGCAAGGAGAGAACCCTGGAACCACTGGAGTCTCTCTGCACCACCTCATCCCTGGGAAATGTGAGCAAGCAAGCAGAAATGGAAGGTCTTTGGCTCAGCTTGCAAGGGTCTGGGATTGGCAACAAATGAGCATGTATTTTCCTTTCTGCTCTCCTTGATCCATGTTCCTTTCTTTCAATATTTTCCTGCAATGCTTATTTTTAAAATAAAGAGGAAGTGACCATCTCCATAGTGCTTGCAGGCAAAGATGGAAAGAAGTTGCTCACTGTGAATGAAAATAATGAACTTCTTTGGGATTTTCATACAGTGAAGGAAATAGAGAAATAAGAGAAGGCTGGTGGTGACTGCCAGAGAGAAAATCCTGCTTAGAGAGATCTATGGGGGAGTAAAGACCTAAAAATGATCATTTTAGTTATTGGGCCAACTGTGAATTTTAGCTCAAGTAATAACCTGAGAATTCTCTCTGCCCAATCTAGCTCCAAGGCATCCTATAGAATTCTTTCATTTATTAAATTGACAAAGATTTGAGTCTCAGGCACTGAGTTTTAGTGTTGTGTATAAAATGAACAAAAGATATGGAGGCCCCAGCACTCAGAGTCAGCACTTCTTAGCCCAGCCTCAAGAAACAGCTTTGCTCAGAAATGTTTTCTAGGCAGAAGAGTTTCATCGTGTCAAATTTGGAACTATATGGATTTTACTGACCAAATAAGGAATCATTCATTGAATCAAAATTATTGTTAGTGTCAGAAGTACCCTTCATCCAAAGCCATCTCCCAAAAGATGTTAAAGGAGCATATATAATTATAGAGTGAACTTCACAAGCTTGTAGACAATGACACAAAATGTGCATATGAGTACTGTGTATATATTGTTGTGTTTTCATTTCAGAGAGTTGTTTTTATTTTAAATTTATGGTTGAAAACATTTTAAGAGTACACTTTTTTTTTTCCGTAAAGAGAAATCTCTTTGTTAGTATTTATTGATTATTAAAAAAATAGTAATTGCTTTAAAACATGTAAGAATGCATTAAAGAATAAAAAATGATAAATGAGAATATCAGCAAGGTTTAAATGATAAAAATATGTATGTTACCTAAAATTCTATTTGTATGATGAGTATACAAGTTTTATGTATATCTATTCATTCAATAACTCTGAGAGTTTACTATACTAGGTAGTGGGAGTCACAGAAAGATATGATCCTTGCCCTCAAAAACCTTACATGCTAGTTAGAATCAGATCCAGCTACAAGGAAACAATTGTAATGTAATATGATGTATGTCATGATAGAGGTTTTATGACCTTCAAATAAAGGGTTTATATTTTGGCTGAAAAAGTAAAGGAAGGCTTCACAGAACATTTTAGGCAGTAGGAAAGGGGATAGATATTTGCTTGCTGAATAATTAGGGGATGATCTATTGAGGGAGAAGTCACAGATTTTAGAAAGAGTATGACATGTGGGGAAATCAAGAATGGCATATTAAATAAAGAGCAGAGTCCTCTTAGGTAGAGTGGTGGCTGATGAGTCTGGTTACACAGGTTGGGGCTGAGACTACAGAACTTTGTGTAATATACTAGTTTTTATTTAATCCTAAAGAAAGAAGTTAAGCTGAATAATAAAATCCAATTTTCAAATAAAAATATGATCTTCCTGGTGGCAGAAAGAATGAACAGGAAGGGTATGGGAAGTGTGAATTAGTCTTCTATTGCTGCCATAAGAGTTTACTACAAAGTTTGTGGTTTAAAATGACACAGATATATTGCTTACAGTTCTGAAGGTCAGAAGCCCTAAAATTAAAATGCTGGCAGGGCCACTTGCCCTCTGTAGGCTTCATGGGTGAATTGGTTCCTTTGTCTTTATCAGCGTCTAGAGGCTGCCTGCATTCCTTGACTCATGGCCCCTTCCTCCATCTTTGTTCAAAGCCAGTGTAGCATCTTTGTAGTATCTTCAAACCTCAGTCTTTCTTTCTCTTTCTCTTTCTTTCTTTCTCTCTCTCTCCTCTCTCTCTCTCACACACACACACACACACACACACACACTTCCCTCTTTAAAGGACTCTTGTGAGCACATTGAGTCCACTTGGATACTCCAGGATAATCTCCCCATTTCAATATTCTTCATTTAATTATGCCTGCAAAGTCCATTTTGCCACGAAAGGTAACACATGCATAGTTTCCTGAGATTTAGGCACTGACATCTTTTTATTATTATTAGTTATTATTTTATTGAAGGGTGATTGCTTTACAGAATTTTGTTGTTTTCTGTCAAACCTCAACATGAATCAGCCATAGGTATACATATATCCCCTCCCTTTTGAACTTCCCTCCCATCTCCCTGCTGACCCCTCTAGGTTGTTACAGAGCCACTGTCTGAGTTTCCTGAGCCATACAACAAATTCCCATTGGCTGTCTATTTTACATATGGTAATATAAGTTTCCATGTTACTCTTTCCATATATCTCCCCCTCTCCTCCCCTCTTCCCATGTCCATAAGTCTATTCTTTTTTTCTTAATTTGTTTTATTTTATATTTTTAAATATAAATTTATTTATTTTAATTGGAGGTTAATTACTTTACAATATTATATTGGTTTTGCCATATATCAACATCTATCCACCACAGGTGTACACGTGTTCCCAGTCCTGAACCTCCCTCCCACTTCCCTCCCCATACCATCCCTCTGGGTTGTCCCAGTGCACCAGCCCCAAGCATCCAGTATCATGCATTGAACCTGGACTAGCGATTCGTTTCTTATATGATATTATACATGTTTCAGTGCCATTCTCCCACATCATCCCACACTCTCCCTCTCCCAGAGTCCAAAAGACTGTTCTATACATTTGTGTCCCTTTTGCTGTCTCTCATACAGGGTTATCGTTACCATCTTTCTAAATTCCATATATATGCGTTAGTATACTGTATTGATGTTTTTCTTTCTGGCTTACTTCACTCTGTATAAAAGGCTCCAGTTTCATCCATCTCGTTAGAACTGATTCAAATGTATTCTTTTTAATGGCTGATAATACTCCATTGTGTATATGTACCACAGCTTTCTTATCCATTCATCTGCTGATGGACATCTAGGTTGCTTCCATGTCCTGGCTATTATAAACAGTGCTGCGATGAACACTGGGGTACACGTGTCTCTTTCAATCCTGGTTTCCTCGGTGTGTATGCCCAGCAGTGGGATTGCTGGGTCATAAGGCAGTTCTATTTGCAATTTTTTAAGGAATCTCCACCCTGTTCTCCATAGTGGCTGTACTAGTTTGCATTCCCACCAACAGTGTAAGAGGGTTCCCTTTTCTCCACAGCCTCTGCAGCATTTATTGCTTATAGACTTTTCATTCGCAGCTATTCTGACTGGCGTGAAATGGTACCTCATTGTGGTTTTGATTTGCAGTTCTGTGATCATGAGTGATGTTGAGCAACTTTTTTTGTGTTTGTTAGCCATCTGTATGTCTTCTTTGGAGAAATGTCTGTTTAGTTCTTTGGCCCATTTCTTGATTGGGTCGTTTATTTTTCTGGAATTGAGCTGCAGGAGTTGCTTGTATATTTTTGAGGTTAATTATTTGTCAGTTGCTTCATTTGCTATTATTTTCTCCCATTCTGAAGGCTGTCTTTTCACTTTGCTTATAGTTTCCTTTGTTGTACAGAAGCTTTTAGGTGGGTCTTCCCTGGTAGCTCAGATGGTAAAGTGTCTGCCTACAATGTGGGAGACCTGGGTTCGATCCCTGCGTCAGGAATTTTAATTAGGTCACATTTGTTTATTTTTGCTTTTATTTCCAATATTCTGGGAGGTGGGTCATAGAGGATCCTGCTATGATTTATGTCGGAGAGTGTTTTGCCTATGTTCTCCTCTAGGAGTTTTATAGTTTCTGGTCTTCCATTTAGATCTTTAATCCATTTTATGTTTATTTTTATGTATGGTGTTAGAAAGTGTTCTAGTTTCTTTATGTCTGTTTTTCCATTCACTTCAGTTCAGTTCAGTCGATCAGTCATGCCTGACTCTTTGGGACCCCCTGAACAGCAGCGTGCCAGGCCTCCTGTCCATCACCAACTCCTGGAGTCCACCCAAACCCATGTCCACTAGGTCAATGATGCCATCCAACCACCTTATCCTCTGTTGTCCTCTTCTCCTCCTGCCCTCAATCTTACCCAGCACAGAGTCTTTTCAACTGAGTCAGCTCTTCACATCAGGTGGCCAAACTATTGCAATTTCAGCTTCAACATCAGTACCTCCAATGAACTACCAGGACTGATCTCCTTTAGGATGGACTGGTTGGATCTCCTTGCAGTCCAAGATACTCTCAAGAGTCTTCTCCAACACCACAGTTCAAAAGCGTCAATTCTTTGGCATTCAGC